>JAJQZP010000343.1:0-300913 GCA_025403435.1 Artocarpus heterophyllus
AAAGAACAATAATGCTGTGAGAGCTCCTTCCTCAACAATGTGTGGAGCGAGAGAAAAAGAGGAAAGGAAGAAAAGGGAGGAAGAAAAGAGGGAGAGAGAGAGACAGACAGAGAGAGAGGCTTTCAGTTTGTTGTGTTAGAAAGAGTTGGGTGTCTTGTGGGCTCCTCATCCATGTAGAGAGAGAGAGAGAGAGAAAGGGGGTTCAGAGCTGAAGTAAAGCCTTTTCCTTTCTTGTTTTTATTTTATTTATTCTATAATTTTGTAGTACACTTGAGGGGAAAAAAAAGCCTATCAATGGATACAATTTTTTTAAAAAAATTAGATAGGATTCCAACTATTCACCTTATACTTGCAATCATTATATATATGCAATTTTAACCCTATATACAATTTTTAACTGACAGATTGAATTAATATTATACCACATGGAATAAAGTTAAACAATTTAATAAGGCTCATAAAAAATTTAAAGTTTTAATTTATATTCTACCAATAAACTATTTTTTTCTTCTTTTTTTTCAATGTGGAAAGGAAGTATTTTTTTTCATACCTTTGAAATGATTCTCTTTTTTGTTATCTTTTCTTTTTGCTTGGGTTCAATTATTTCAATGTATTTGTCCAAAATACAAGAGTCTGAATCAACAACATATGGGCCTCCAAAGCCTCCAATCTGTCCCTCATGCCTTGGGGGCACTTCTTTTTCATTTTTATTCTCTATCTCCCTTTTTTTTTTCTTTTTTTTTTGCTTTTGGGGTTTCAAATTCTTGGGAAAATCCACAGTTCCCCCCCCTCTCTCTCTCTATTCTTGTGCAATGGCACTTTTAATGGGGATTAAAATGACCATTAGGAAGATTATAAATATTGGTCCTAAGTGTCGCCAATTTTAAGTGGTCCTGATTGAGAGAGGCCTTTACATTTTATGGTTTGTGGACAAATTATGGGCAAAAATGGTCCACCAAATATGTCAGTTGATGAGACTATGATCAGATCTGACGGTGAGGAATTGCTTACTGAAACATTGAAAGAAGTGGGCCCTTTGAGTAATTTTCATCTGCAGAGATAGGAGTTGGCAAATAATTGGATTTGGATGCGAATCATAATTATCATATATAAAAATCCATAAATATTTTTAAATATAACATCCTAGAAATAACCCAAGCGTTATATTTAATTTTCTCTTGATCAAACTAGATCCGATTGAAATTAGTCTTTCCTGGAAATGGGTTTTTTGTTTGCAAGTTGAAAGAGGTAAAGGTGGGGACTACTGGCATTTTCCCAAAAATTTGGCACTCAAGTAGAGGTCTGGCTGATAACGTTTAACTTTTCAACCACGTTTGGTACAAACAAAGAAAAGGGTATATTCTTCCAATGTTATATTTTTTCATCTCAAAATAAATAAATGAAAAAAAAAAACCAAAAAAAAAAATTAAGAAACGATTCAAGAAAAAGAAGGGTTTTTTTTTTTTCATTTTTTTTCTTCTTTTTAACTTAAAAATCAAAGACAACAAATTCATTGGATCTAAAGGTGTAAACTCCAAACCCACCTCATTAATGCAAACAGTTGTGGAAATAAGTAAAATGGCCACTCGTGCTCTTCTACAGAGTAGTGTCTCAAAATTTGTACAAAACATACCCAACAACTAATGCTTCCAAATTGATTGATTCTTTCGCCTTTGCGGCAAACATAGACAGCATCACTTAAATGCCCATAATCCCTCCCTTTTCAACAGCTTCAACTTGAAGATAAGTTTCATTTCTTGATTCAAGTATTAAAAATATCAAGGTAATTATGTAACTCTTTGTTTTAGTGATAATGTATACGGCTAAAATATACAATCAAATTTCAAAACATTTGCATTTCGATACTCAAGTCAACACAAATATAAAATAAGAACTTTCTTTTGGGTATGTATAACATAATGGTAAATACGAGTTGTATCTTCTTGTTTGTAGTTGGGACCCGATTTCTTAATTAATTCAGTACATGGTAGTTTTGTGATTGTAATATTAGTATATTTTATGGTTGGGAAGGGACTATTTTGACTTCTTAATGTCTATTGGATACATCTTTAATATTGAGACGAACTACTTTATACCCAAAAAAAATAAATGTAAATTACTTAATAACTAGATTATGATGCTTATCTAAATTAATCAATTACACTCAAGAGGAATGGGCATATAGCAGAAGCATGGATGATGTTAGTTTAATCTCTTTAATTAGCTTCTCCTGTTCTTTTCTCTTTTATTTTTGTCATGATATTTCTTTTTCTTTTTCTTTTTCCTTCAATGGTATAATGCTTGGATATGGGCCATAGTAATTGTGTGGCCCTTGGGAATTAATGACTTGTGCTAATTTGCGCCCGCTAGGCCATAAAAACTTCTTTAGTGAACTAGTAGTACAACCCCATCACCACCCACCCATCAATCTAAAGAAATAAGGAACATAAATGGAAAAAGAAATTGAAAACTAAGAACCGTGGATGAGTGGTAATTGAGCTAGTTATTTGGCTTCTTTTCCTTTTTTTTCCTTTTAAATAAGACGTTTGACAATCTTAGTTTGAAATTATAAGTTAAGACTAAAAAAATATAAAACTCTTAATTATTAAATTTTTTATTTAACTCATGAGGTCAAATTAAAGTTGCCCAACACATGTAAAATTCCCATGTGGGAATTTTGCATTTTATTTTTTCTTTTGTTGAAGATAAAATCTTGCATTACATCATAGCTAGACAAGCTGGTAAAACTTTTAGAATGGTAGGGCTCAGCCTAAATAGCCAAAGAACAAGAAAAATAGGGCTCTAATCTTTTTAATTAAAAGGACATCCGTTTTCTAGGATGTCTTCTTTTTCTTTCTTTATGATAATTTAGCTGTCATAATTCTTTTCTTTTTTTCCTTTTTTTTTCCCCCAGAAAGCTATAGCCATGGACACCTAAGTGGATTCAACTCGGTGTTAATCAAGTGAAGCAGAAAACAAAAAAGAAAAAAAGAAAACAGCTTAAAGTTAGGCTTGTTTGAGATCATATTTCCTTCTATAGTAATTTATCCTCGTTTATAAACTGGTGAAAAAGTTAGATTATATTTTACACCTTCATCTGACACATCAAAGATTCATCTCGTATATATACTTGACAACATTTGAGTCCTAGCTCTGATACCAATTGTTATAACCATGAGCTTCACTATAAGATAAGGGGGTTCTAAATCAAAAGTTTAACCTATTGAATGAAGTATGTGAGACTTTGCTTACACCTCTAATAATAAGAAATGAGTTCATTTTTTTTCTTGTTCTATCCCCCGGGAATGGATTATTATATAATAGAACATAAAATGAATTTGTATTATTATTAGTCCAACAAATTTTCTTGTAGGATATAAAAAAAAAATACCCGATGACACATATTTTTCAGCCTTCACTTGCATCATAATCATAATAAATTAAAAATATATATATACTAATTTAATGAAATTTGACAAAAAAAATTGAGCGGAACTTGATGGAGATATGCTAAAAACCGAGTTTTATATCCTAGTACAATAAAATTCTTTGATTCTTTAAATAAAAAAAAAAACAAATAAACTTTGACTAATCCAAGTCATTTTAACATTTTATCTTCTCAATTTCTTTATCTCCTTATTGGTTCCTTTATGCTCTGATTGGTATGAATGAAAAGTGGAGGTAAAGAAAACATTAGAAGGAATTTGATATGAAAATTGATATGACATGGTGTTTAATAGAAAATAAATTAGAATGGAAAGGAAAAGTAGGTGAAAGAAGTGACGTATGAGTCCTATCAAAATTGATCTCTCTAAATATGGCTGGATTTTGTAAGTAAAAAGTTTGACAACAATACAAAGAAAATAAAGTTACCAATTTGTTCTTATTTTCTATCAAAATTCTAACAAAAAATTTAGGTGCTAAATTAAGAAAATAGCTAAATAATATTTAGGCAAAATAATAATTGTATTAATAGTAGTTTTTTTATTTTTTTGATTTTTTTTATAACACCAAACAAGAGAAGATAAAATCATTTTCTTTTAATCTTTACATACCAAACAAGTAGAAAAAAAATCAAAATTTTTTTCCATACGGTTGTGTTTGCTTCAAATTTTTTTCTTCTTTTCTATTTTCTCCTCTTCTTACCAAACAGAGAACTAGATTCGATTTCTTTCTCTCTTTATTAATTCTTTATTGATTCAATATGATATCGCCACTCCTGACATGAAAGTATATTTGACTTTCTCTACTGAATTGCGAATAAAATAGGACTCTTTATTTTATTTTGTTTATTTTATTTTAATCATGTCCAGTATATGGCCCCTGTAGCTCTCATTGTGATTGAGATATGATACGTTGTTGGTAACAAAGCAACTGTCTTTTTTTGAGTTGTAGCTATCATCACAGACGGACGGACGTCGTTTATTAGTTGTTGTTTTGAAGGTGACAAATTTTTGAAGTTTGTTATTGTTTTAAGAATTTTTAAAAATATTTTTATATATTTTTTCAGATATAAATTTTAAAAATGCTTTAAGTATAATTTTTAAAAATAAAATTATTTTCACCATTTTTAAAAACACCATCACACAGAATTTGTTTTCCTAAAGCATATCTATTTACTTGAAATAATTATTTCTGAAGTTTTATTCGTTTCTAAAGTTCATTGTCGATCGTTGTTTCATGGACAGTCTCCTTAAAATAAATAACAACAATAATTAAAAGAGGTCTCTACTTAGATGTGATGTCGTTTCTTAAAATGGTTGTTGTTTGAAACACCTCTTCTATTTTTTGGGGCGAAAGTGAGATATTGTATTTAGTCCTGGTCTTTTTTCTGAACATTGTCACTTGTTTGTCATTCATATATTGTCGTTTTTTAGAAGTTTTTGTTTCTACTTTTTGTTTCATCATTTGCAATTTTGTTGTCGTTTCGAATGTTTATTATCCTGTTTAGGTGTCCATGTTTCTCTCCAATGATGTCGTTTATAAGATATGATGTCAAACTGCCGTTGTCGTTTGTTAGAGCCGGTGACTTGTACTTGTCTTTTACGATTTTGTCGTCTATAAGTTACTTGTGCTTTAGCAATTTGTCGTCTCTAGGGTTTTTTTTTTTTTTTTTTTTTTTTTTTTCAACTCGCCTCTAGGGTTTTTGAGTACCAACAAACAGGTTCGCAGGTTTAAATTATAATTATAACCATTTCGCTATAATTTTTTCTCTCATAAAAATTTAAATTTCTATTTAATCGTGAGAACCAAACAGGGGATTAATTTTTCACAAATTCTAAGCGATTTCTGGTGGTATAAGAAAAATCTTCAAGGGATTAGCTATGCACAGGGAGTCCTTCTCTTAAAATATTATGTATAATGTGTGTTTTTTTCAAAATTTTTATTCACATAATTTTGTAAATAAGCAATATTCGTATAGTATGTGGCTTTTTTAGATTTATTGTCGTATGTAAGACACCTGGTCGTGACTTTTTATTTTTGCGATGTTTTAAAAGTTGTTGTCGTATTAAAGTCACGCTGTCATATTTGTCTACCCACTGTCGTTTCTTAAGCTATTTACTTCCAATGTCGCTTTTTGTATTTATCGTAGAACATACGTCACGTCGTCGTCACTTTCCATTTTCGGTCGTTTCCAGCGTGTCGTTTAAATTTTTGTTGTCGTATAAAATGACGCTGTCCTATTTTCCTACGCACTATCGTTTCATTAGCTATTTACCATCTTCCACTGAATAAAAAACCGACACCCAATCCTTCCTCCCTCTCTCTAAAAATTCTATCTAGGGTTTGAAAAGAATTCCCCTTCTTCCATCGTCTTGTTCCAAATTCCGTTGTATATTTTGTAGAAATTACCCACTCAAAGTTGACAATGGACACCATGGTTGATTCTCTGAACAATGCATACCAAGAATTCGTGGCTGCGTCAGCGAATGTTCTGGAAGCCAAGGAGACTTCCAGCGGCCAGAAGACGGCGGCGACGGACGCCGCCCTCGAGAATTTCAAGCAAAAGTGGGAGTTGTTCAGAGTCGCCTGTGACCAAGCCGAGGAGTTTGTCGAATCCGTCAAGCAAAGGATCGGATCGGAGTGCCTTGTGGACGAGGCGACGGGGTCGGTGGTCGCCGCGGGGAAGTTCTCCAGCGCCGGCGCCACCGGCCTTCCGCCTATTAGCGCCGTCCGTTTGGAGCAGATGAGTAAGGCTGTCCGGTGGCTTGTGATCGAGCTGCAACACGGTGGTGGTGGTGGTTCTGGAGGAGGTTCTGCTGCTGCGGGCTCTGCTGCGCATTCTCATCCGTCGTCGGCGGCTCCTTTTGATGCTAGATTCTCTGAAGATCCAGCTCAATAGGTTTCATTTCTTGTATAATGTGTTTTTGTTTTGGTTATTTTCACTTTTGGTTAGCTTGGGGCACATTTTTAGCTTCTAAACTTTCAACTGGTTTCCGAGTTTTTTAAATGTTATGCTAATGGCATCTCTGTAACAAAAACGTTTGAAAGTTTAGGAGTCAAATAAGACAATTGATGTTCCTTAGGAACCAAAAGTAAAAGTAACTCTTGTTTCTTTTACTCAATATTTTCGATGTTAGGACAGTTTTTGTGATTGATTCATATAGGTTTATGAATGTATATGTGTTCAATGTTGTTAAAAAGCTTAGTTGCCAAAGAGAAAAGGGTAGTAGAAGAAAGAGGAAGATTAGTTGTTTATTTATGCATGTTGTGCTTGCAGTGGAATTTACATTTGTCATTCTTGCACTTTTGATGCTCTTCATTATTTAATGGAGAGGCTTAATGACAATGGAACAAATACTATCCCCATCTTAGAATAGCATTTCCCATCCTGCACATATCTCTTCTTGTTGTTTCTGTGCATCCATGGGAACCAAAGTGTCAAAAGGAAGTTGAATTTAGCCTTAATGCTATAGCACTTGAGGCAAGCAGTGGGGCTTTCATTTCTTTCTTTAATATATATATATATATAATGGTTGATATGCCTTACAAATAACATTGGGCATCCATAGTTTGGGTGGCGTAGGGTGGGGTTGCGGAGGCGGTTACGAGTTCGATCCTGCCAAAAAAAAAAAGGTATTTGGGAAATTTCTGGCTCATTATAAATACGCCAACTTGAATTAATTTGCACCCTCTAATGAGAGAATCCGTGAACTTCTTTCAATGACACGTGAAATGGTAGCTCTTAATTTGTAGTTTGTATTAAGAAGCGAGTGGTTCCATTTCTTCTTAGTTTCTATGTATTTGCTCGGAAAATCTGAATCGGAACCAGAAACAAGTTAATAACTGGGCTCTCTGTTAGCTAAGAAAAAAATGACCCTTTTCTTAACCATAGTAATACAAAACATGCCGTGTGTGCAATGCCTTTTGTATAAGTTAAATAATCATTTTACACCAGGTTTTGGTATCAACAAGATCAACAACAAAGCATCATGAAAGATCAGCAATCACTCGTTCACATTTGTCCTCCAAAATCTTCACAGCTTCGGTATATAGCACTTCGGGAGACAGAGCTCCTGTTGATTCAATGTCAACTGAAGAAAGCACAAATGAAAATTAGATCGTAATAGAGTATGTGCGAAAACAACAAGGGTAAAGAAAAGAAAAAAGAAGAAGACATATTTGTGTGTTAGTAATTGACACTTACATATGAAGTGATTTTTAAGGCGACGCTGCGAAATACGATCCTCCCATTCTTTACCTGCAAAGTGTGCAAGCTCGCAGCCGGGCTACAGTTGCTCTCTTCTTACCTGTTTAAACAAAAATCCGGTTAACAAAAAAGCCCCAATTCCAGCCACTGAAGTGTTTTCAAAATCAAAGAAAGATAAATAATATTGAGAATGAAAATTAGAGAAAAGACCATTTCACCTTTGCCGACGTCTTCAATGTCAAAGACGCCAACTGGGCATTTAGCTTTAAGTTCCTCGGCTGCCTTGTATTCAACCTCTTGCAATAGTACAACCTAATGATTCAATTGAATAAATTATATGCTTTTTGGGATTAATTTTACCTGCTGTTTGGCTAGTGGTGGGAACCATTACAAACTCAGTTATAAACAGTGTAAAACTCTCACATGCTACAATAACAATAAAAAAAATTTGTTACAGTGTAAAGCTCTCATATGTTACCGTAAAAGTGGTTCTAACCAACGGTTTTCACCACCCTTCCAAACACCCTCTTAGTTTTCTTTAGTTTAATTTGCTTCAATTGAATTGCCCTACAGACACATGGAAAACCCAATGATTCTATCCTATTTGATGTTTATTTCTGTAAAATTATTCGAATTATTGCTGAAATTTCGTTGAAAGTGAATAATTTTTTTCTGAGCTTTATTTTTATTTCCTTTTAACTTACTCTGGCTTCAACTGAACCGACCTGTATACACACAAATATATACCAGTAATCATTTCATTTTCGCAAACATCAGACTTTTGTTTCTTTACTATTCATTATAGTACTGACCGAATTCCTTGCAAAGTGAATAAATTTTTGCTCTGCTGCCTTCAAATTTTATTTCCTTTAATTTAGATATTGAACTGACAAAAAAAAAAATAGTTTGCTTACCCCTTGCTCGGCACAAATTTAAGGGGTTAATTGCCAAAATAAGAAAAAAAAAAAAAGGGTTCAATTTGCCAAAGCACCAAAGTTTCGGGGGATAAAAAGCTAATAAGCCTATCTATATAGACAGACATATCAATTCTTTTATCATATTAGATGTTAAACTTTCCGCAAAATGCATTGTGTTTTTCTTAGCTTAATCTTATTTTCCTTTAAATTTGAAATCATTAATTGGATCAGATAGAGGAGTACTACGCAAGCACAGGGATGAACATTGTGGGCTATTTTCACGCCCATGAGAGATTTGATGATTATGAGCTCGGTGGTGTGGCCAAGAATATTGGTGATCACATATCTCGTCACTTTCCTCAAGCGGCTATTCTTTTGGTATGTTAGTGAATTTCAATTCTCTTGATGTGATTTTGGGTCCGTTCTTATGGGAATTGGCTTGAGTTTAGTTTTTGCTGTTTTTTGCCCTTTACAATTTGTAGTTAGTGCGACTAACCGTTTTTTCGAACAATCACTTAACTTTTTAAAATATCATTTTTAAATATTAATCTTACTTACTTTATAAAAAAAATACTAAAATAATTTTTTTTTCTTTTAACATTCTTAAAAACAATTTTTTAAAATTGTTACGATCTCTGTCGTCATTTAAGTTAAGACATTGCTCAACACTTGACTTTAAAATCATTTTAAAACGTTTCTCAAACTTATTAAGATAACATTTACTAAAACTTAACTTTTAAGTGAATAAAACATTTTGTAAATATATCGTAAAACTTTGAAAACATATCTTAAAAATCTGATTATTTTAAAACTTTAATTTTCTTAAAACTTTGAAAACACTATATTAAATAGTGAAAAACTTTTTCTTTGTGTAACAGAAGCGAACTGTGGTGGTATCCACACCCAAATCTCCGCATCTGTCATCCGCAGCACTTAGCTCTTCTACCGAGTCATATTGGCCACCCATAGGATTACCTATAGCATGAAAAAACTTTTTATGAGTTTTCGCTCAGTAAATTCAAATATATTCTCACAAATCATTTAAAACATACTTTAAAAACTTTTCTCATAAATTTTTTTTCTTTAAAACGCTTTTCGTAAATGTTTTTCGTAAACATTTCTAAAAACGTTAAAAACGTTTTTCATAAACGTTTTTCATAAAACATTTTTGAAACATTTTGCATAAATGTTTTTTGTAAAACATTTCTTAAACGTTTTTCTTAAAACGCCATTTATAAACCTTTTCTTGTAAACATAAAAATGTTTTTCATAAACACTTAACATAAAACATTTCTTAAAATGTTTTTCATAATCATTTAACGTAAATACTTTAGAATAAAGAATACAAGCAAATTCATAATGCATGATTCCAATTATGCTCAATTATGAACTTCAATTATGAGCATTTTATGAATATTCTATAAACTTAAACATTCCTTTATTTCTTAACCTTTATCATTGTTCCTTAACTTTCTTTATCTTATAACCTTTAGTGTTTGTACCAACATCTTTAATCATGAGATCATAAACATGATGCTTCCCTTGTGGAAGACTTGAGACCATCGAACATCGAGGTAATGTATCTCATATCTAAGAGGTCAAACTTTAATTTTACTTGTGTACTTTACATGTAAGAGGTCACAACTTTAACTTTACTTTCAGCACCTCATAACAAGGAGGCTGGTACGACACTTTCTTTTTATTATCTTTGCTTTTACCTTCTTTTTAACTTGATGAGCATATCAAATGTAATCACATAATATGCAAACATGTTTGCAAATCATAACTGTTCTTTTTGAAACTTATTACATAACAAATGCAACATAAAACTAATTACTTAAACTATAAAACATTATGCATTAACAAAATACAAAACATACTTTAAACATAATTTTTGCAAATACGTTGCAAACTTTTACTTGATCTTTTAAACTTTATGCACATCAAATGCAATCATGCTTTAACATAATAGTTGCAAGTACATTGCAAACTTGATTTAAACTGTAAAACTTTTTTCATAATAAAAGCAAACATACTTTTAAAAACAACTTGTATAACAATTGCAAACACATTTGCAAATGCATATATATATATATATATATATAAACATTTAAAAATTATTTACTTCATGTTGTAGGTGAAGTCTAAACTTACCTAGACTATACTCTAGCGTTCTCTATTCCGTTCATTTTCCTTTCATTAGTCAACCTTTTATGTCCTGATCAAATGACAGCCGACTCATTAATTAACTTTCTTTTTATCAATCTACTTGATTGATAATAAAACGTAAATATTAAACATTTGTTCCTTTTTTTTTAACTTGGTTTACTATCAGTTTTTCCTTCTCTTTACTTAATTTTGTAACCCACTGGGTTACCATTCTTTCTTCTTAGCTCGACGACCCATTGGGTTACCTCCTTCTTTACTTGACTTTGTAATCTACCAGGTTACCTTTGTTTTACTAGAACATCCCATATTAAATTTTCTGTCTCATGTGACAGTTTTGTTACTTAATGTATTATGAAATATTTTTCATCTAAGAGCATTATGCTAAATCGGAGTGTCTGACTCCGTTTAGTCATTCTCTCAAAAATGACGATTTTACCTTTAACGGGTTTTTCGTCAACTTCGTAACTCTATAAAACCCATTGCTTAACTTTACCGTTTAATTTCTTACATGTTACAAAAAAATTCTAGCTGAGGAATGTTTCCTGACATCAAGCGTTTTGGGTCTGTTTTGACCTTTTTATAAAATGACCATTTTGCCCCTAACGTTTTTCTTTCATTCCTTGCCTAAACTTTAAATCCTTAAAGACTTAGCAACTATGGTTACCCAATGCCTTTAGCAGTGTAGGAAATCAACGTTCCTTAGTGAAAACCCAGTTTTTACATAATTTTACGGTTTTGGCTCGAAATACAAAGATATTTACATTTTTTCCCTCAGAACCAAAAACAACCAATTTATACCATAACATTCAGCTTTTCACAATGAATAAAACTTACAAAAGCACTATGGTCGAATTCCAAACATTTCTTAACGTTTTTATTTCTTGAAATTTTGTGCCCAAAATTTCGTAAAATTCATAACTTCTAAATTGGGCAAAATTTTGGAAAAATGTCTATGTTGTCCTAATATTTTTGATAAGTTCTACAACTTTTATGTTGTAACTTTTTTGAAATTCTAATGTTTAGGGGGACTTTTTGGCTGATTTTCAAATCTGTCGAGAACATCTTTTTTCTTTGCAATTTAGTCCCTTTTGAAATTTCACCTACTTTTTTCTTTCCATCATCATCACCATCAATATATAACATAAAATAACCATGCCATAATGTCCATTTACGTGCCATAGACCAAAATCATTTCATCAAACACTTGGCATGCTAAAATATAAACTTTTGCTTCATTCAAAGATTAAGATTTTAGAATTCTTACCAAGGATTTCTCTAAGCTTTCAATCCTCCAATTGTGCAATGAAACTTTTTTAGATTCCTCCAAAGTTGCAAAACTTTGCACTAAAATATTAGAGCTTGTTTCAAGCGTGATTTGGAGGCTTGGAAACCATCAAAATTTGAGTAAGAGTGGCCTTAGGGAGGGGCGGTTTGCTAAGGAAGAAATGGTGCATTTTTTCTTCCTTTCTTTCTTTCTTTCTTGCCTTCCTTCCTTTGCACATTTTGCTCCTTTCTCTTCTTTTTTTTTTCTTCCACCATGGAGACCAAATTGTGGTCTCTTATATTATGAAATCATTCAATTTTTTTCTTTTTCTTTTCTTTTTTTTTTAAATGATGAATCATCACCCTAACTAATTAGGGGTAAGTTGGCCACTTTTGATTGGGCCACATTAGTAAATGTGGTGGCCCAATCAAAACTCACAAAGTGTCCCCTTGGTGGTCCCACAAAACTTTTTACCCAGTCCAAATTTATACTGACAATATTTTTTCTATACAGTTCATGAGATTCATAACCTCCCCTCCTTGTTTACATTCATCACATAATGAAATTCCAATATTATCTCATTTTGTACAGTCTAAATTTATACTGACAGTATTTTTTTTATACTGTTGGTACATTTTCTATACTGCTAAAACATTTTTTATTCATCCATATTCTCCAAATAGTATTATTACTATACTGTTTTAACTTAAACAGTCTAATTTATGTACTGTTTAATCTTAAACAGTCAAATTTCTACACTGTATTACTTTTGCAGTGTAATTTTTATACAGCATAACTTTATCAGTGTCTTTCTTACACTACATTATTCTAATACTATATAATTTTTCATATTATTATACATATTTTTCTTTAAACTATATTTTTATCTTAACATAATCCTTAAATTATTGCATTTTTAATATATTAAAAATACTCGGGTATTACAGTTAGATAACAGCAGCTTTGGAAAAGGCTAAGGATCGGAGCCTCATTATGCAGGTTACTTATCAATATTGTGATTATCTTGGCGAGATATTATGTATAGGATTTTAATCTTAACTATCTTTTGTAATTATTTTAGGACATCGTTAGATTTTTATGGTCTAGATTTAGAGTTGACAAGGTTTCTTTTTTGCCTGATATGCGCGTGTGAGATTGAGCTTGCTCTTGTTCCGTGAGCTCAGGAACAGGTGAATCATAAGTGGTGTTGGTAATGTATATGGATGATACACATGGTTTTTGGTGTAATCTCAACAAAAAATGATAGAAAACATTTATGAGATATGTTAAAAATATAAGCAGTTCCAAACAACAACTCACATAACGTGGATTCCATCCATATGCATGTGGGAATTATCACATGTGAATTGTGGTAGCGGACATCACTAATGGCCAATATTTTGCTCTATCATTGGTTTTCTTTTGGGGTGTGTGTGTGTGCATGCGCATGAGCATGCATGCAGATGCTTGTGTGCTTAGGTAGATCATAGGGATGTGCATGATACACTAAGAAGCACTTATTATTTGTGATTTCGATTGTTAGGTTGGGAATGATGTATTATCATCTGAAAATTTTCCACATGGATGTCAAGTTTTGAACATTTTCCTGGGAATTTCACATATTCTCATACAACAACTCTTTGTTTCGTGTTTACTCCTTAAAATTAGCTTTACACAAAGGACGCATAGAAAAAACTGGAAGCTAGTTGGATCAGATGCAGGGAACCATCTGAGTACCAAGGAGCCATTAGCAAACGTGGTCCTTCTGGATTATATTTCAACTGGAAAATGGCAAGATCTTGTTGATTTTGATGACCCCCTCGACGACATTAGCAAGTGAGTGTTACATATGCTGCAATCTTCTATTTCCTGTCTTTCGTCGGAATTTATCATGTACGTGCTTCTCTGATGCTTAGTTGAAAACTGAGACTTCATAAAGCTGATCATTTTTCACCCTTTATTTTTTGATGGCAGAGACTGGCTGAACCCTGAGCGGTTCAAATAAATTGGTCCCCTTTTCAGCAATTTTGCTGCGAATATTTGCAGGTTATTGCTTTCTACCTAGTTGTTCATGTTGGATTTTAGACGACAAGGCTTGACTAATCAGAGAATCAGGGATGACTTTCGAGGGGAAATGTTTTAGATGATATCAACAGTTCAGTTATCTCGAGCTGAACTTGTTTGTAAAATCTGCAAGTGTCTTATTCATCAAGGCATTTGAAACCAAATTTTAGTTGAAGAATTGGAAACAAGCTCATTCATATTCTTGGGTTTATTTGTTTCAATGTTAGTACTATTGTACATAATTTTCTAGGTTAAATCTCTATTTAAGTAGGCAAGTAATGGAGCATGGGCGGCGGTGGCGTTGTCATCGTCGTCGTCGTCGTCGTCATCATACTCTTCACCGTTGTTGTTTAATAGGAATACGCTCTATGACAACGACATAAGATCAGTTTGGTATTCGGAGACTATGCAGCCAGCAGGGAATGAGTGTCAATGAATCTTGGTTTGATAGGCAAAAATTAAGAGATCAAAATGGCCCTTGATAATAGTTTTCTTATGGGCATGCTTCTAAATCTTACAATTCTGTATTGTTTTTACATGCTCATCAAGATCATGTGAGAGACGTCCGACTGATCTTTCTGCTTGGTAATAGCGTACCACTTTTCCCAATTTTTATCTTGACTTCTGTTGTTGATGTGGAATATGAGAGTTTGCAAACAAAGTGCAAAAAATGCAACCCATACGGGAACGCCAACTGGAAAAAAGACACAAACCAAAAGGATTATCTTGCAGGGCTGTAGCACTCGATTAAGCCAAGTAACTCATCCTATGCCAACACGAACCTATAAGCCGAGCCTCACTAACCCTTTCGAGTAAGACACAATGGAAAAAATTAGGAAAATCAGGGACAGAAAAAGAGTACTCGATCTAAAACGAAGGAAAAACTACATAGAAAGCCTATGAGCCTGCTAAACCACTGAAAATTGGAGGTTTACAAAAATCAGGAGCACTCTGCTGCCATTTTGTCACATCTAGATGAACCGCTTTTGCAGTCAGCTTGTTCGCAACTTAATTACCTTCTATTTTAACTCGGTATAAATCAATACTAGTATAAATCTTAAATAATATAAAAAATAAGCTGTTTTTAATCTTAAATCTATTCGTAGACTGCAAAATATTATCTTGACATTTTCTACTTTACCTCTTTATTAACACATTCCTGACAGTGTCAATTTATGAACTCGGATAGCGTTTTTCACTCAAAATGCTATTCTCTTAACTTCGATTCTTAACTAGTAGGCAATCAAGGATTTATCATATTTTAGAGTGTTTCCCAGTACCATTGTGACACTGTGCTACACTTAAAAATAATTTAAATTCTCAAGTTATTTACGGTTAGAAATTTCTTCCGCCTTAAATCATTGTAGAAATTATCAACTAAATTATTTGCTCACAAAAAGTTAATAAATTTAACTTTAATATTTACTATAGAATTTTAGAATATTTCCATTAATTTCATAAATCTTTCAATCACAAAGGTCATACATGATATTTCTAGAAAAATTCTAATGTCAGTATTTAAATTACAACGTAACTTTTGGGCATTCCTTGACGTGTGACTGTCGTGGAAAATCTGTAAGTGCACAGAATCGTAGACAAGTAATAAAGAGTGAGTAGAGTATCGTTCCCACAAGGATTGCGTTAATCTAGCTAAGTACCAAAATTGGTTAACTCTAAAATTATTTGAACAATCAAATATAAAATAGAAAAATAACAAAACAAAAAAAATATAAATGAAAATCTAAACAATAAAAGACTAGGGCATCCGATTTCACCTAAATTAATCCTATTCAAATTATCTAACTTAATCAACTGATGTTTACTCCTATGCCGATAACGAAGTTCTCTTAGGTAGTCATTAATCTTTCTCAAGCATTAATAATTTATCCTAGTTAGCAAATTTTCTACATCTCTGTGGAAACTCTAAACTTACCAAGATTCATTAAGAATAAAAAATTCATAGTGTTACACAAGTCTCATAAATATCTCTATCCTATGATGATCTCATGGCATTCAATCATGGTTTAATTTAATTATCGCTTATCAGCCTCAAATTAAATCACAAATCATGCAAAAGGTGCGCAAACTTTTACAAGCATTAAGATTAGATTAAATACTCAGCATAGATAATGAATAAACATCGAATTGAATTAAATTAAACAAAAGTGAACATTCATAATCCGGCTACATCGTAGCCTTAGAATAGAGAAAATTAGTTCCTAATGAAACTAAAAACAATCCTAAATAATGTCTTAAACATGATGAATGAAGGAAAAGAACTATGTTTGGATGCGAAGATGATTTTCGTCTCTGGGTTGCACCATTCTTCTTCTCCAAAGCAATGAGTTCTTCCCTCTTGTTTATAGTTTTTCCCTATTAGAATTCGTGCTTCAACCCTCTATAATGTTTTATTTATACTAGGGTTTGAAAGGGCAATTTTGGAACTAAATTACATTGAAATTTGAATTGGGATCGCAATAGCGCCTAAGCTCAATTTTCTAGCGCCTAGGCTTTGTAATGGCGCCTAAGCGCCAGGATTGTAGCGCCTAGGCGCTATACTTGCATGTGGATCCTTCTCTGAACTGGCGCCTAGGTGCCATGAATACGGCGCCTAGGCTTCAAAGTAGCGCCTAGGCCCCAGGATTGTACCACCTAGGCGCTATTGTTGGTCTGCCTCTTCTCACATGATGGCGCCTAGGCGCCCAAATTATGACACCTAGGTTCTATCCTCTCGGGTCTTTGCATGAAAATTCATCTTCAAGAGTGCCTAGGGGCCCATAAGTTGGCGTCTAGGCTTCATTTTGTCCCCGAGTCTACTTTTGCTCATTTTTTATCTGCTTTGTCCCGCACTTTGCTATCATGCATCCTTTTTTCTCAAAACCTACAAAAGAACACAGAACACTGTCAAATCCTTATAAATTGCTCAAAACTAATAAAAATAGTAAGTGAGAATCATCTAATTAATTAGCCTAAAACTAACTTATCAGTGACGGTACTATATACTACCAAATGTATGCTCATAAGCTTTAAACTTGTGTTTCTTAAGAACTTAATAGTGTCGTTATAGACAAATTATTAATTAATTATATTTATTAATTACTTAGATTTTTCGAGATGTTAGAAAATGTATTTTCCGTAATATGTTTTCTTTCATAAATTATATATTTATGAATAATTAAGTCGTATTATGCAAGTATGCTCTAGAGGCTGATGTTGTAGTCATTCAACCTCAGGAAAAAAAAAGGGTTTAAGACTTTTAAATATATATATATATATATATATCTATAAATGTTGCAATGAATATATATAAATTTTCTTATAAGAAATTATAGTAATAATTAGCTTTAGAAATGTTTTTAAAGTACTATTTTGATTTAAGAAAGGTAATAACAGTATACTTTTTAATAAATTAGCATGCTAGTTTTTAAAGAATAAGTTTTTATATGTTATTGTTTTATTAGTTTTTAAAGGAATAAGTTTCCAAAAATTACATTATGTTTTAAATTTAAAAAAAAATTATTCTGCAATTCTAATTATCTTTTCTTAAAATATATTTTAAGTATTAAGGTTATGTAGTTAAGTAACAGTTACATAGGTAGGGTTATTACACACCACTTTTTTCCTAGCACAATTGTATTCTACTATTTTTTCCTCCAATTGATCCATACTTTTAGTTTTGTGTAAAAAGACTGGCATACCATAAGATAACATATATTTGCCAAACTTTAATTCAAAATACTTTTAAACAATAGTGTCTTTATATTCATTGTAAGTAATATGTTTTAAATTTTCTCATGAAAGTGATAAACTTGAAAAATAATGGCATTTCTCAGATGGACACCCATATATTTGAGTCCTTTACCACTGCCTCTTTTTGAGATAGTGGTCAAAGGTCACAAATATAGTGCTATTCAAAAAGGGTAGTCTACCAGATTACCACCAAAAATCTTTCGGATGCCTCCAGAAGGCATTCCGGAAATAATTAACAAACAAGAGCATAAAACTTTCAACTTTATGATTATGATCGTTTATTAATGAAAACTGAACAACAAAAACACTATCATAATTAACAACGATGACATGATTGCAACTTTGTGATTATAAAATAGGATTATAAATTTATTTATTACAAAAAAAATTATAACTTTAATTATGATCAACATCTATAAAAAAAAACTGTATAATAAAAGCTAAGAAGTAAGAAACATTGACAAAAATTCCATAACAGACAACGAATCAGAGCATAAATATTACAACTTCATGATAATGAAATGGAATAATTGAGCTATAGCGTGCTGTTGAATTAAACAAAGTTGTCAGCACTCATATATATAGCTATCCAACAAACTATTTTACCCCACTTTTTAAAGCAAAACTACAAACTCCTGACTCTCCAAACAAGTGTTGGAAACTTTTGAAGCTCATTAGTTGTTGGCATTAGTATACTCTAGCTGATCTTAATGTTTGGGTTTCTTGAAGAACGTTCGATATGATTAGACACTAGTTAAGCCTTATCGAGCCTTGAGCAGCGTAATGCTCACATCGTTCGTTGAGCATGATTCAGCCTTCGTAGAAGAAGTGTCCCCTCTTGCCGAATCCATCGCCGTGAAATAGCCAGGTTGTTTGGGTTGAGGCAGCTCACTGTCACTTCCCAACATCACAACCACAGATGACATTTCGGGTCGATCCACTGGACTTTGTTGCACGCATAAGAGACCGATATGAATGCAGCGCAACACTTGTTTTAGATTATGCTCTGATTCTCTCAAGTGTCTAGCAAGCAATTCAAAAGAACCGCCTTCTTTATGCAATGTCCATGCCTAGAAAATGTCGAAAATGTCAATATTGATAATTTAGATTAGCACTATGATGTACTCAGTAAATGCAGGTTTTCAACAGCTTACATGTCCAATGAGAGTAAGACCATGATTTTCATTGTGAAAGCCTCGGCTTTTCTTTCCACTTACAATCTCCAACGCCAGTATACCAAAGCTAAAGACATCTGATTTTATTGAGAACAGGCCATTGAATGCGTATTCTGGTGCCATATAGCCACTACGTAATGTCATTAGATAGAGTCAAATAAGAATGATTTTTTATTTGGAATCTAATAAAAAAAAAAGGTGAAACAATAATACTCACTAGGTTCCAATTACTCTGCCTGTCTGTTCTTCTGTCTGATCTCCTCCAAACGTTCTTGCCAAGCCAAAATCTGAAATTTTAGGATTCATCTCATTGTCAAGCAAAACATTGCTAGCTTTGAGGTCTCTATGTATTACTCTCAATCTGGAATCCTGGTGTAGATATAAAAGTCCTCGAGCAATTCCACATATGATTTGGAAGCGCTTTGCCCAATCTAGTCGTTTTCCTTGCTTTTGATCTGTAAATTTGTTTTCCAGGTTAATCAAGCAATAACAAAGGAGGAATTAGTAATGCAACCAAGGTGGATTGGTTTCTTACCAAAAATGAAAGAGTCAAGGCTTCTGTTGGGCACATATTCATAAACCAACAATTTCTCTTCTCCCTGAATGCAGCAGCCAAGAAGCTTCACAAGATTTCGATGTTGAAGTTTAGCAATTAGTTTTACTTCATTCTTTAGCTCTCTTACTCCTTGTCCAGAACTTATTGATAGCCTCTTTACAGCAATTTCTTGTCCATCTTCTAACTTACCCTGCTCAAACATAAACAAAAGAGTGACACATTATTATTTTTTTCAACTTTTAAGACTGAATATTTCGGACAGATACAACAAAATCAAACACTTATTAAACATGGACTAAGTTTATATTACAATTTTTGCATATTTTTCCAAATTTAAACTTAATATCAAAAGCTTACTTTATATACAGGTCCAAAACCACCTTCTCCAAGCTTATTGTATAGTGCAAAATTTTCAGTGGCAGCAATTATAGCAGACAGGTTGCACAAAGGAAGTTCAAGGTCCTCGTCTTCATCTCCATTCTTACTTATTATTTCATCTCCCTCTGTTTGGTCTAAAGAGAAAAAAAAAATGGAAATCAAAAGTAATTTAGTAAAGCTTAATATTGCAACATTTTTTTGGGAAAAAAAATTGTCAATCAACGGTGCATAAAAAATTTAAGCGATATTTAATCAATCAAAGCTGAATACGTGTTAGAATTGCCACCCTAGAATTGGACTCTTCACAATTTTTTTTTTTTTTTTGAGAGTTTGGACTCTTCACATGTTGCTAAAACAAAAGTCTTTACATGTGGTCCAAAGTTAACAAATGTGACCATATTTCTTGCATAGACGACAAGAATCCTCTTTTTTTTTTCTTTTTTCTTTTTTCTTTTTTTTTTTGAAGGAAAATGAAAACAGAGCAAGAACAAAGGTTATCACCTTTTGAGCCTCTCCTGCCAACGAAATAGCCAAGGAAGAGCATCCCAGAAACACCTCCAATGGCAGCTACCGCTATCACTGCTCTCATCTTATTATCTGCTTTACCTTTTTCTAAGTTATTTTGAAAACAAAACAAAAAATCAACTAAAGTTAAATAGAGTTATTTTGAAAACAAAACAAAAAATCAAATAAAGTTAAATAGAACCAAAGAAGTATTTATAATGACATTCTTGTGAAATACTTAAGCCCCATACCTAGCTCAGAATGTGGCATGCGAATAAATAGATCTTGTCCACCTGCGGAAAATTGCCTAACATCTACCATATCCCCAAACCAAAGGACACAACCACTGCCTTTTCCTCGGATGTCGGCGTTCGTATAAGCCGAACAAGAACAGTTGCTCAAGCATCTGGCCCTGCATTCCTTCAAATCCATGCTCTTGTTCACCCAAGAACGTGTTGTATCTGGTACTTTTAGCCCAGAAAATTTAATAAACCCATGTTTATCTTTCTCCAGGCAGTTCAGTGGATCATTCCTTACACATCCTTCAGACCAGTCCATTAGATCCCATTTCTCTTGAGACTTGGGCTTGAATCCTCTTGGGCATTGACAGATCGGATTGTCGTTTGCGATACAATTTGCATTGGCTCCACAGATACCGTATTTATCACAATCATCTCTAGGCACTGTTGCATAGATCCTCCAAGTTTGATCTGCCTCTATCCATGTAAGGCGTTGACGAGAACTGGTGGTTTGGTTCAGAACTAATCTTGAGATCACTGACTTGTTCTTGAGGTTGTACATATAATACACCTCATCGTCATTATAAACAAAGTCGAAACGGTAAAGCGGGTTTGACCTTAGTTCTGGTGCGCCACTAAAACGAAGGCCGTTCCAAGGTCCAGAGCGGTAGAACTTTGCGGTCCCCTTTCGTATATAAGCCTCAGGGAATGTATGAAGTTGTGGATCAAACTCAAACCCGAAAGTGAAATCTCCAGGACAAGGGTCATCCCAACTCTTCCACGCCGAGAGACGCCGCTTAAGACCTCTTCTCAAATCCCACCCCATTTTCATGTCTGGCAACAACGTATCGGAAGGATAGTCAGAGCTTTGCCACAAATAGCTCTTTGAAGTTCTATCTTCCTCATCTCTTAGTACAAGATTTCCAGAATCTAAAAGCTCTACTATTGGTTTCTGTGCTTGTATTGATGAGTTCGCAGACCACACAACAGTCTTGTTCTGATGCAAGAGTACAAGATTGCCCGTGCCGTCTATCGTCAACAAGCCCGAAGAATCGTTAATTGGGTTGCATCGGTTTGCAACCCAGACGACAGTTTGAACCGGGATGTTTTGGTACCAAATTCCGACATAACGATTCTTGGAATTTCCTGGAGTGAAGAAACCAAGCTCAAAGCTTCCTTCTTTAGAAACCAAAGTTGTTCCATCTCTAATAGATTTCACCCGACTGATGCTATCAACTGCAGAGATCTCTGTTTGGAAGAGAAAAAGGAAAAGAAAAGAAATTAGCAGTGAAGTAAAAATCGCCATTTGTTAGCTTTGTGTGTTTAGAGAATACAAATTGAAGGTAAACTTGCCATTTGTTACCTTGGAGGATACGGCTGTTTAGTGACTTGCTATGCAGGTCATTGGAGTGTCCATTTCACGAAGTCACGGTACAGTTTGTGTGATCAAGTATTCTTCACTAGTCATACACTTTCAAATTCAAACTGTCATATAATTGAAAATTTGTGACATATTTAATATTCCAGCCGGCAACATTTGGTATTTTGCTTCAAGATGAACAAATCCAGAAACCCAACTACCCAAGCGTCTAGATATTCATGGAGACATTAAAGTACTGATTGACTATAGAAAATGCTGAAGAAGACTAGCGGCGCTTTAACTTACACATATGCATGAACGGTTCAATATTATCCTAAGAAAACCGCTAAGGAGCACATATGCTGTTGAATACAACTAAAAAAGTGTGGTCTCAGGGCCTCATGCTGTGGAGTCCACTCTGTTAATGTGTGTTGGATACCACAACGGCCCTTTAGCATTGCTCTTATTCTAACGTACTGTCAAATTATAGGTGCAGAATTGCCACCATAATGAGAAATTGTTGAAAATAACAAATTTTTAAAACTGATAGAAGTGATTAGCACATTTAATTTTGTCAACAAATAAAAATTTTCAAGTTTTTTAAAGCTTTAAGTTTGTGGTTTTCTTAATTGCACCACAAATTCTCTAATCCTAAACCCCAAATATTTTACCCTAAATGTAACTCCCATTCTTTCTCTTCCTCTCTCCCCTCTCCCTTGCCTCTCCTCCTCTCTTTCTCCTCAGATGTGGCATCGCTGGTGGCGTCCCGACAGCGCCAATGCGACCGGCCACACCAACTAGAACTCAGAGGCCTTTCAAGAATGGCAAGATCACGAGCTCCATGACGATCTTGTTGCCTTTGCAATTTCCGATTCGCTAGAGAAAGAACACAAATGGCCGAATCTTGTGAAGCTACCTGGACCATTGCGACTCCGCCAACATTGCAGGATCCACAATCACCAGGTCCGCTGAAGAGAAAGAGAAACAAGAAGGGGAGAAAGGAGAGAGAAAGGATGTCACCAACTGATGACAAACCCACTGTTGGGGTGGGGATGCAGGAGTATTTCAGGAATTCTTGAAATTTAAGATAGAAAATATGCTGTAACTTCTTTTCTCAAAATTTTGCTATCATCTTTTATTCCCTTTTTTTATTGTGTTATTTTCCTCCTTTTCCCACCATAATTTACCTATAATAGGCTTAACATTTGACGCCTTGACTGTTTAAGTTGTTACTTTACACATTTTTTAACTTAATCTTATTTAGTTGTAAAAATATATATATATTTTTTTACTTCGAAAACTTAAACTTAAAAACTTGTCTTAACATATTTATATTACTCTACACCTATTAACAATATTCACTTTGTTTAGCTTCAAAACACATAGCACATCCTGTCAAATAGTTTCTATTTGCCATTACAAACATAGTTTCTATTTGCCGTTACAAACTTGTAACATATTTAAACACAATTTTCAAAACAACAAAACCATCTAGTAGTGGTATCCATACCCAGATCTATAGATGTCCAACCATCATTTTCAATTCAACCACATCATTTATTCCGGCCTCTTGGTAGGATGTCCTACAGCATAAAATAATTAGGTAAGCTATTGCTCAATAAGTTTAAACTTAACTTACAAAATATTTTCTCTTTAAAACTCAATGCATGATACTAATTATGCTTATTTATGTGCATGAACTTATTTTCATAACTTAACTTGAACTAAGGGCCTAAGTGTACCTACCAAATGCGCAAGGTACTGTAACATACTTAACTTGAAACTCCCCTTCGATTGAGAGGCTGGTACGATACTTACTTAATTTATCTTATCTGGTGAATTAATTTACCAATCTTTATTTATGGTGACATTGTAACACCCGAGATTTTTAATGCATTAAAAATGCATTAAATTAAAGATTATGTTAAGACAAAGTACAATTAAAGGAAAATACTGTATAATAAGATGGAAAATTATACAGTGTTAGAGCAACGCAGTATAAGAATTGAATTGTGTGGACCACAATTTCTTTTTTATACTTTTATAAAAGAAAAGAAAAGAAAAAAAAAAGAAAAATCAGAAAATTTAAGCAAAATTCGAGACTTTCTCTCTCTACTTTCTCTCTCTAGATTTTCTCTCTCTCTCCTCAAATCTCGTTTGAGATTCCGGCGTTATTTTTCGACACCTCCCATACCAGTGGGAAGCTCTCGTTGAGCTGAGTCCAACGAGGTGTCGTGCCACCCAAATAGCCACCGGAGGAGGGCCCACGCGCCGCCCAAAGTGGCGGCGAAACCCATTTTTTCCCGACGTCGTTTCTCCGTCGTCCGACCACCAATCGACGTGATTTTGGTGTCTATGGACTCAGTGTGATGAGAGGAACAAGATGGTACCAATTTTTCAGCTCAATTTTGGCTGGAAAGGCTTCGCCGGAGCTGCCCCGTCGCCGCCGTGGAGCCGCCGTCGGAGCCGTCGTTCCTGGTGGCGGTGTCGCACACCGTCGGTGCCAAAATGATCAGAGGGCGACGGCGAGCAAGACCCCTCGGTCAATTGCTTCATTCCACCGCCCCTCGCCGGAGAACGAAGGCCCCCGCTGTGAGCCGCCGTGGGTGAGGTTGGGTTGGCCATTTTAGGCCGTTTTGTGCCAAATTGAAGGCACAAACACGTTCAGAGGACCGAGAGGAAGAAATTCGGTACCTCAATTGCACGAAACGACGGCCGGTCACCGGAGAACCAGGACCCGCCGCCTAGCGCCGCCGTGGAGAGGTGGAGCCGCCGTTCCACGCGATGTTGAGCTGCCCCACCGTAGGGGAAATACTCAGAGGAGGTCGGGGAACAATTCCCCCACCTCAATTTCACGGTATCTTCGCCGGAGATAGGAAATCGGAGCCGCCGGTTTCCGCCGTGAATTCCATCCTCGATTGGAGCAGATGGAGGCCGAATTGGGTGAAATTGACCCCACCAATCGACTCAGGAGGGTCGAATTAGGGGGGGTAGGCTCGAGCTCAGCCCTCAACGGAGCCAACCGCCGCCGGTCAACGCCGGTCAACGGCCGGTCAAAGGGCAAAATGGGATTTTGTGATCCGGACCTCCGATCGAAGATCCGAGACCGCCTCCCGACTCGTTTCGACGCTCTGAACGCAATGGTGACCTCCGTTCGAGCAAATTCTACTCCGATGAAAATCGTCCGGTACCGACTGCACGCGGATCGAGGCGATTCAAACAGTAGTATCGGAGTCCAGAATGACAGTTTCAAGAATGCATGATCTCCAGGAAGCATTCCTAGCTATTCATGGTAGCTCGAGGAGCACTGCAGAGGATGCTTCACATACTGTAGATGCAGCGAGATACAACTGGATCTGCTTAGCTTGGAGTTCAAGTAAGTAGGAATCTCGCATGCAGTTTGAACTGTTTTAGAATAAACTGTTTTAGATGCTTTCATAGAAATTTATGAAATGCATGATCAGTGATTGTTACACTGTTTTATATGAGAATAGGTTTTATAACGTTACAAGGTGACGAAAAAACCCGTTAAGGGTAAAATCGTCATTTTTAAGGAAACGGCTAGAACGGAGTCGAACACTCCGATTTAGCATAATGTTATTAGATGGAAAATGTTCCGTAATACGTTAAGTAACGTAACGGTCATGTGAGATCAAGATTTAACGAGGAATGTTTTAAGTAAACGAGTGGTAACCGATGGGTTACAAAGTTAAAAGGAAATGTAACCCCGGTGGGTTACAAGGCTAATTGAAGGAAATGTAAACTGACAGTTTATAAGGTTGAGTAAGAGAATGGTAGACCGATAGTATACCAAGTTATGAATAAGGAAAGAATGATTAATGTTTACGTTTTATTATCAATCGAGTGGATTGATAATAAAGAAAGTTAATTAATGAGTCGGCTGTCGTTTGATCAGGACACAAAAGCCGACCAATGGAAGGAAAAGGAACGAGAAAGGAACGGAATAGAGAACGCTAGAGCATAGTTTGGGTAAGTTTCAAACCTCACCTACAGCATGAAGTAAATGATTTTTAAATGTTTATTTATATGATTTGCAAATGTGTTTGCAATTGTTAAGCAAGTTTCTTTTAAAGTATATTTGCATTTATTATGCAAAAAGTTTTAAAGTTCAAGAAAAAGAATTGCAATGAAATTGCAATCGTTATGTTAAAGGTTTATTTGCATATTGATATGCATAACGTTATTTAAAAGTTTAAGTTATGATTTTTTAAAGTATTGAAAGTATATTTTGCATTATGATAATGCAAAATGTTTTATAGTTTAAGTTATAAGCTTTATGATGCATTTGTATGCAATGAGTTGCAATTGTGGTGCAATAAATTCCAGAATACAAGTTATGACTTACAAAATGTATTTGCATTATATGTTGCATTTGTTATGCAATGAGTGTTAAATTGCAAGTTATGATTAGTAAAATGTGTTTGCATTTTATGTTGCATTTATTATGCAATATGTTGCATCTGTTATGCAGTAAATTTTATAGTATAAGCTATGAATTGCAAGTGTATTGCATATGATGTGATTGCATTTGAAATGCTCACTAAAGTTAATAAGAAGGTAACGTTAAGATAAAAAGAAAGTGTCGTACCAGCCTCTTTGTTATGAGGTAATGAAAGTGAAATTAAAGTGTGACCTCCTAAAGGTGAGGTACAAGACCTCAATGTTTGATGGTCTCAAGTCTTCCACAAGAGAAGCATCATGTATATGATCTCATGATTAATGAGTTGGTACGAACACTAAAGTAAAGTAAGGAAAATGAAGGTTACAAGATAAAGAAAGTTAAGGAATAAGAATAAAGATTGAGAAAGACATGAATATTTAAGTTTATATAATGTTCATAATATGCTCATAATTGAAGTTAATAATTGAGCATAAATGGAGTCATGCATTCTGATGTTACTTGAATGCTTTTTTATGAAATGTTTATATGTTATGTTTATGGAAAACATTCAGAGAAATGTTTTACGATAAATGTTTATGAAAAACATTTCATGTTTGCAAGAAAAGGTTTACGAACAACGTTTTAAGAAAAACGTTCAAGAAATGTTTTAAGAGAAGGGTTTTACATTAAATGTTTATGAAAAACATTTCATGTTTTCAAGAAAAGATTTACGAATGACGTTTTAAGAAAATCGTTTTCAGAAATGTTCTATGAAAGACGTTTATGAAGAACGTTTTTAGAAATGTTTAAGGAAAACGTTTATGGAAAATATTTTCATAAATGTTTATGGAAAACGTTCATGAAGAACGTTTCAAGAGAAAGGTTTTCATGAGAAAAGTTTTAAAGCATGTTTAAATGCTTTGTGAGATTATGTTTGAACTTGCTGAGCGAAAGCTCATTAAAAGTTTTTCATGCTGTAGGTAACTTATGGGTGACCAATGGGACCCGTTAGAAGAGCTGGGTGCTGCGGAGGACAGATGCGAAGATTTGGGTATGGATACCATCACTGTTTGCTTCCGCTATGCAAAGAAAATGTTTTCCATTGTTTAATGTCGTGTTTTCAAAGTTTAAAGAAAATCAGAGTTTTAAGAATTGTATTCAAAGTTTTAAGATACAGTTTATGAACTGTTTATGTAATGATAAAGTAAAGTTTTAAACTATGATTTAATAAATGTTTCTTATTAAGTTTTGAGAAACGATTTGAAATGAGTTTAAGGTCAAGTGTTGAGCGATGTCTCCACTTGAATGCGACAGAGGTCGCGTCAGTTTTAAAGAACGTTTAAGGAAAGAAAAAAAAAATTTTACTACAGTATTTTCTTACCAAGTAAGTAAGATTACTGTTTTACGAAACGATGATTATGAAAGTAAAGTGACTGCCCGAAAAGGCGGGTCGTCACAGACATATCATATATGATGCTTTGGTAACTTAATTGAGTGCATAACATATGTGTTTTATAAAACAATATAAATAACATGTTTGAAAAGTGTTTTGCCCATGCCGTAGGTGGAGTTTACAACTTTCTTAGATTCCACCTTCCGTATGCAGTTCCCGTTTGTACAACTAAGCCTCTTTAATCAGTTACAACTTTCTTAGATTCCACCTATGTATGTTTGAAAAGTGTTTTGCCCATGCGTATGCAGTTCCCTCTTTAATCAACTAAGCCTCCTGTTTGAACAATAACCCACTATTAGCTAACGTCCTTGTTATCGACCCATTTGTTGATTACGTAACTTGAACGTTAAATACCTATTCCACACACATAGGTTCTCTGTCTCGTTCCTACGAGTTACAAAGAATTTCCTACTTATAAGCATTTTCCTAAATCGAACGGTTCGAGCTCGTTAGGTTTATTTTTGCAAAAAAAAGGATCATTTTGCTCTTGGTGGGTTTTAGAAAACTTATCGAGCTTGTTTTAATATATATATAAAAAAAACGCAAGTTTCTTACCACTCATAACGGTGTGAAAAATAAAACAATATGTTTCTTTTTGAAGAAAAGCCTTTTTTTACATAGCTTTACGGTTTTAATCCGAAAGACAAAAATCTTGACGATTGTGGCCCAGGAACAAAAAACAACCACTTTACTTTGTTGCTCTTGGTTTTTCGTAAGGATTAAAACTTTATAAAGTTCTTGGGTTAGATTCTTTTTATTTCAAAATATTTTCCACATTTGAACCATTTTGAAATTTCAAGATTAAATTTCATAAAATTTTTAACTTAAAATCCAAGTAGAATTTTCATAAACTGTCTGCGAAGTTTAAGAGTTTTGATGAGATCTACAATTTTTATGTTTTAAATTTTCCCAAATTCAAACATTTTGAGGGAGTTTTAGCTAATTTTCAAATATAGTAAATTAGAAATTAGGGTTTTTGCGCGTGATTTATTTGGAATTTTCATAATTTTTTTTCACAAAAGTTGTTTATCTCATCGTTATTAATAAATCTCATGTTTTGTCAAGAGACAAATCGGCCTCTAGGTTTGTCAAAAGCCATATATTTGAAAATTGCTCAAACTTTACGTTTTGATAAAGCTTACAATACTTTCTCTTTTTTACTTAAAACCCTAATTTTTCTAACGTCCAATCATATCATCATCCATAAAACACATAAACAAGATATATCATTGATAAGCTAGTTTTATATTGGTAAATTAGATATTTTCATCTTAATATTTTGTGAGTTTTTGGGTGTTTTAGTTGTTTTTATTTTAGTTTAAAGATTTTGTTTTTGTTTTTTTCTTTTTAAATATTATTTTCTTTATTTTCATAGGTAAAAGGGAAAATGGAAGTCTAGAGTTAATTGGAGGGCAAAAATGTCAAAAAGTTGGAGTGAAATTCGATTTAATGCATCACAAAACAAGTCCTATACGCAAAGCAAGAGAGGATGCCCCACTTACCGTGTGATCAGTCCATCAACGCACTTGATCACGCCCGTGCTGTTTATGCACCATCTAAGGCACGTCGTCAGCATTCTCCGTGGGTGCCCTTTTTGTGAGCATGCTCCATACACACGAGACCTATTTAGAAGGAGAGAGATGGAATTTTAGACGCTAAAATGTTTGAAAAACACACGTAAATAAACAAAATTATTAAAAAAATTAATAATGATATAATTTTTTTTCTTCTTTTTTGGCATAAAATTGAACAATTTGCCTCTCATTAGAAGCAAATTAGGTGTATAGGTGTTTTAAATGAGTCATGTGCATCTCACGTCTTCATTTTCCGTGTTAATTTTGAAAAAAAAAAGTTTATGATTAGAACTTAATTGTCAAACTTTATTAAGTTTAAAGACTCAATTATCTTAAAAAATTTAACAACCATATTGCAAAAATACAAAAAGTTTAAGAGAAAAATATGTGAAGAGAAACCCTCTTTTAACCTGTAAATGCGTTTTGCCCTTTTTCTTTTTCTTTTTTTTTTTTGGACCACACTTCTGAATTTTTCTTTCGTAAATTAGGAGGGGAGGATCCAGTAACTGAGTCAGTTTATTAGGTTATGCCAATAAATGACACACATCTTTTCTTCTTTTTTTTAACCAAACCACATAATAAAATTGGAGAAAGTAAAAAATGTATAGGTTTTTGACCTTACAAATTAACCAAAGTAACATGAAATTTGACAAATGATTTCCCTACCTGAAGATGATGTTATTGTAATAAAAATACAATTTTGCTGCCTCGCAAAGCTAAACGTAAGCACAGTTCACATCCTACATTAGTCCACTTGTCTTAAACTAAGAATATGTCATGTGCTTTGTTCCTCCTTGTTTTCCATCTTTCATTTTCTCACCCGCTAGAAAGTTTTGGATCTTTTACAACAGTCCTCAAACACTAATGTCAAATATCAAAGAAATTCCAAGTCAAGCTTTGCCCAGCTACTTGCTAACCGGTTACAAATTGTCGTATTTCAAGTCCAATAATAGTTTGATTTGATCTCATTTTGTCTATATTTTGGTTCCTAAGATTCAAAATATTCTGTAATAGGTCTTCGATCTACAAAATTGTTCATTAAAGTCATTCCTTTTTTCTTTTTATTTTTATTTTTAATGAAAGTCCGTCTATTTTAAGTTAGGAAGTAAAATGAATCCTCTAAACACGGGGTTAAAAATAAAATTAATCCTAAAACTTCATAAAATTAACCCTAAAATCTTATTCGTTAATTAATTATCATTTCATGGTACCCATTTTTCACTTTTAGTTTGTTGCCAAAGAAAGAAGAAGAAGGAGAAGGAAGGATAGAACAAGTCACATTGCCATAGAATAAATACACTTCTCTCTCTCTCTCTCTCTCTCTCTCTCGTGTTATGGGGAGTAAAAAAGAAGGGAATTAAGAGCTGAAAAAATACCCGTTATTTTTTCAATCGTTAAATCTTTTGAATAAAAAAATAATTTTTATCATATTTAACGGTTTTAAAATATGTTTTACCTTGAGAAGGTCTAGCCAAACTGTGCAAAGTGGCTTTAAGTTTCAAAATTGGTCTAGTGATTCGCAGGTCTTCTATTCCATGGGAAGGACAAATGCTCAACTGGGGCATGGCCTAAAAGTTTGGATATTTTGGATATTTTTGGTTGAACACAGCAGAATTTTACGTCAAAACACTTTTAGTCTTTTTTTTTTTTTTTTTGTTTCAGCCCAAAAAAGAAAAGGGTTATTTATGGTTTTATATTTTGTATCTTAGGTTTATTTAAATAATGTACCTTTAGTTTTTATCTCATCGAATTTATATCTTCAAATTAGATTTAATACACAAATTTTAAATTTATATCTTTTCATAATCAATATTCAATTTGACCTAATAAATTCCCTAAGATACCTTCAAATTAAAAAATAAGAGAACTTTTAAAACTTAAGAAAAAAACTTTATATTAAGGTTTTTGACTTTAAACATATATAGAATACCATAAAAAAATAGGTGATTTGTGTGTTTCTATTTTTATTTTCTTTTTCTTTTTTAAGTTTTAGTTCTTTTTTACTTGAGAATAAATTAGTCATTGTAAAGGTAAAAATCAATTGTTGACTGAGATAGGGTATATATTTATATATTAAACCTAATTTAAAAATATACTTTCGATGAGATCAAGGAACGAATTTATAATTTTTGAATTAATCTAAAACATATAAAAAGATAAATATCTCAGAAGAAAAAGAAGAAGAATGTGGTTGAGATTACTTGACATGATGGGGCACACACATGATGGATTCCAATAATAAATCCAAATCTCATTAAGCCTTTGTGGGGTTAGAGATTATGTCGTTTGTTTGTGATAAGATAAAAATATACCACTTTGGACTCAACTTGTTGGCTGTTGTTGTACTAGTAGTACTGATTGCACTATTCTTTTGGTGAGACCAATGATGATATGAGAATGCCATTATTGAGTACCTGAAAGCTTTGAATTTCATTAAGAAGGAAAGAGGAAGGAGGAGGAGGAGATAAAATCACATGTCTTTTATCTTTTACCTCTTTAGCATATTTCTTCAAATTTTTGCAATGGGAGAATTTGGGTATGAATGATTGTTGAGATAATTTTTGAAATAATGAGTAATGAATTGATGCTCATTTTTCTTAATCAATTTGGAAGAGTAGTTTTAGTGCCTTTTTTAAAAAAAAAAAAAATATTTGATATTTGATGACTTGTTTCGATCTCCATAGCTTAAGTCATTTAAGCGTTTGATGTCGTTTTAATGTTATAGTCCTACACATCATGTCGTGTAATCTTTTGATTTCAGTCTTGTTGTCGTTTTTCTACATTTTTCTCGCTTGACAGTTTATGTTGTTTATGTTTTGCCGTTCTTACTGCTAATGTCGTTCCGTTAGTACTGTTTTTCTCAAACTGTTGTCATTACTATAGATATTGTCGCATTACCGTTCGATTTCAATTGATCTTATGTATTTAACCCTCGCTTCTACATCAACTATCTTAAACGGTTTGACGTCGTTAGCACAGATAACTTCGTTTCACCATTTGATGTCGTTTTTAATTATTGCTGTCGTTTCCCAAATGTCTCCCTCAAAAATTCCCGAATTTTTACCCAAATTTATGTAAATATTTTTGTCTGCAACTGATTGTAGTTGGATGTTGTTTTGGGAAAAATAGGTGAAATGCTACAACATATATATATATATACATATTTTTAAATTTAGGTCATAATTTATTTATGGTTTATATTTATCACATTTTTTTAATCTTTAACTGGTCTATTTGTGTAGTATAAATGCGACGCGTAAATGTGAATGAGTTTTGTTTAAGCATTGCCAAAATTTCTCTTGTTCAAACAGGCCTGTAAAAATTACACTACATTTGGCAAGATCACTATGGTTAAATATTTTAGCACAAATTTCATATTATTTTTTAAAAATAATAAAAATTAAATACTAATTATCATAAGAATATCACATTTTTTATTGTATAATTATATAGCAATCAATTTAATAATACAAGTTTTTGCTATTTTAATTTTTTTAAGATTTCGTTCTATTTCAACTTCACCCCTAAAATTTTGGTGTGATTTAGGCACTGCATTACTTTTGTAATTAGTTATTTATATGTACCGCTTTGAACTGAAATTTAAGCTTAAATCTTCCTCAAAAGTAATAGATTTAAAATTCAACTCGTATTTCCCTAGTTCACTCTAGTAAATATTTCTAGGGTGAAGCACATAAATGCCACGTACAGTCGCCATAATTTTTCTAAATGCCACGTTTAAAAAAAATATAGAATGTCATAATTAGAAACAAAAGAGTAGTCACCAAATGTCATGATTGTAAATACCTCTACAACGTGCCATTTTCTCTCCAAAATTCTCTAGCTGGACATCGTCCTCTCCTTCTCTTTAAAACTTGTTCTTTCTCTCCAATCGTTAAATTTCATTCAATTTCTTTCTCTAAAAATCGTTCTCTCTCTCTCTCGAAAACTACATTTTGCTCGATTTTCTCTCTCTCTAAACTTGTCTTCACTCTTAGATCTAGTACAAATCATTCATTTTTCTCCTTGTCTCTAAAACCTATCCTCTTTCTCAATCTTCGTCTCTCTATCTTAGATTTGGAACAAAGAAGTCTTTTGTCGGAGCGCAATCTCTCTCTCTATATCAGATTAGAAGGAAGTTGGATCTTGTCAAGTCGATCAGATCTTCCATGGTTATGTTATCTTTGTCTCCAGCGCATTGTCGCGCTTGCCGGAGATTGTATGTAGACAAGAAGCCTCTGACTCTATTTTGAAGGAAATAGTGTCAAATTTAAATCCAGTCATATTTGAGATTTTCTTTCCTTTGGCTTTGGGAAAATATCTCCCAGTGGGACATTATGTGTATCTCGTTCGACTAGGAAAAACAACATTATGTGTATCTTGCACTTTTGATGTTGCGGGTCTCCTCTTTATTATTCGATGGAGAGGCTTAATGATAATGGAACAAGCACTATCCCCATCTTAGAATAGCATTTCCCATCCTGCACATATCTCTTCTTGTTGTTTCTGTGCATCCATGGGAACCAAAGTGTCAAAAGGAAGTTGAATTTAGCCTTAATGCTATAGCACTTGAGGCAAGCAGTGGGGCTTTCCTTTCTTTCTGTAATAATAATAATAATTTTTTAAAATGGTTGATATGCCTTACAAATAATATTGGGCATTGTTTGGGTGGCGGAGGGTGGGGTTGCGTAGGAGGTTATGAGTTCGATCCTGCCTTTATTTAAAAAAAAAAAATTGGTCCTTGGGAAATTTCTGGCTCGTTATAAATAAGCCAGCGTGAGTTACTTGCACCCTCTAATAAGAGAATCTGTTGGATAATTTTCACTAAAACGACAATGTGAAGAGAGGAAAGTTATGCCTAAAACCATACGACAAGTCGGTGATTTATTGTATTCTTCTGTGTGATCTAAGCCTTACACGTAGATGTTCATCTTACTGTTAATGATTAGTATAAATATGTAATGTCTTGCTAGGGTTGTTTAGTCTGAGTTTCTTGCCTCCGATGAATTACAGAGAGTGAGAAAAAACACAGAGAGAGAGAGAGAGATTTGCTCAGAGAGAAAAAAGGAAGAAAGAGAATTATAGTGTTTAAGAATTGAGAGAATCTAAGACTGGGAATTGTTCCCTTGGGTGTTGTTCTCTGTAAACACAAAGGGTTGTTCTTTCTTGAGTTCTATTGAGTGTTTTAGGGTTCTCTCTTTGATTTGTTCCGAACAAGTTTTGTAAGGTTGAGGGTGTAATCTTTCTTCTCATATAGTGGAAGAGCTTCTAAGGTAGCTCAACGAGGACGTAGGACAATCTTTATCCGAACCTGAGTAAAATTCTTGGTGTGCAATTTTTGTTTCGTTTATTACTTGATTTTGAATCTTTGGTGTTCTTGCTCGATTTCCAACAGAATCCGTGAACTTCTTTCAATGACACGTGAAATGGTAGCTCTTAATTTGTAATTTGGTTCCATTTCTTCTTATTTTCTATGTATTTGCTTGGACAATCTGAATTGGAACCAGAAACAAGTAAGTAACTGAGCTCTCTGTTAGCTAAGAAAAAATGACCCTTTTCTTAACCATAGTAATACAAAACATGCCCTTGTGTGCAATGCCTTTTGTATAGGTTAAATAGTCGTTTTACAGCAGGTTTTGGTATCAAGAAGATCAACAACAAAGCATCATGAAAGATCAGCAATCACTCGTTCACATTTGTCTCCCAAAATCTTCACACCTTCGGTAAATAGCACTTCGGGAGACACAGCTCCGGTTGATTCAATGTTTACTGAAGAAAGCACAAATGAAAATTAGATCGTAGTAAAGTATGTGCGAAAACAATAAGGGTAACAAAAAAAGAAAAAAAATAGACATATTTGTGCGTTAGTAATTGACACTTGCATATGAAGTGATTTTTAAGGCGACGCAGCGAAATACGATCCTCCCATTCTTTACCCCCTCTAATGCATTCCCTGCAAAGTGTGCAACCTCGCGGTCGGTCTACACTTGCTCTTTTATTACCTGTTTAAACAAAAATCCGGTTAACAAAAAAGCCCCAATTCCAACCACTGAAGTTGTTAGAGTATGGTGACCTAAATTCAGTTTGGCCTAATTTGAAAAGTTTACGGTGCGACAAATTGTGGTGAAAAATAAAAGTGAGATTTTTCATGAGATCTGTGGTGGTAGCGGAGGGATCGGACCCGTAGCCCACCACTGATCTCGCCCGGGTGCGGGGCCTACACCCCGCAGTACAAACCGTTGTTGTTGGACCATTTAGTTTATGTTTTTAGACCCATAGGGTTTTGCCTATACATGTATATATATATATATATATATGATGTATTGAGTTATGGCTTAATTATTAGCAAATTTTGAGTCTATCTAGCGCCTCTATTATGTTTGTTTTCCTCTGCTTGTGGTTTTTTCCGTTTTGGGTTTCCATGTAAATTCTCTATGTGTTTTTGTTCTTTGTTTTTATCGCATTAATTTCGCAACAAAAGTGTTTTCAAAATCAAAGAAAGATAAACAATATAGAGAATGAAAATCAGAGAAAAGACCATCATTTCACCTTTGCCGAGTCTTCAATGTCGAAGATGCCAACTGGGCATTTAGCTTTAAGTTCCCCGGTTGCCTTGTCTTCAACCTCTTGCAATAGTACAACCTAAAATGGAAATTAAAAAATAATAATCAAAATACTTTCTGATCAACTTGGCAAGGTATAAAAACAATCATTGAATTACACGTCTTGATACCTCGGGAAGCATCCGATACCAAGCAGTAGCCACCGGGGACCACTTAGCATGCGTTTTACCAATGCCCTTGACTGCATGTCCTTCCAGTTCAATTTCCTATTGAAGAAAAGAAATTGATGACAACAGAAATATCTTCAAACTAGTTATTTTAAATGTTATTTACCAATGTTAACGAAAATCCACCATAAATTTTTTGTTTATTTGAGATGGCTTTTACATGGATCGAAGAGTAAGTGCACTGCAAGAACTTAATATAAGGAAGATTAAGATGCAACAAAATCCATCATAGAAGAACAACAAAAGCATTCTTTCTGTGTTCATTTTTTTTCCCACTCCCACCAACGATGTTTCCTTAGAAGAAATAGACAAACGACTAGACCTTGAAAATTTGAGTCTAAGCTGCTCCGATGACGGACTTCTTTAACTTGAAATCTGATGCAATTGCAAGGGACTAAATATTAAACAGTGCTGTTTTCTGGTTTAATGAAGCATGGCGTTCTTTGTTTCCTTTGATCATACGCTTGTCGTTGGTGGAATAAAGAACCAAGTAGCTGTTGTTTCCCAGGATTATGGAATGCAGTGTTTTATCCTTCAGATGGTCTATTTCGTTCGCAACCTGAAAGGGAAAAGTTAGACCAGATTTAACTGTATTGTCGACCCTTGTTTGAGAGATTTCTCTCTGAAATTCTGAACGTTCATTCGGTTTGCTGCATCAAAGTCCTAATTTGTACGTAACAAACTGTACACTGCAAACAAACACACGGGAACTTCGGCATATGGCACCATGTTCCTCAAGGCATTTTCTCAAGCTACCTTGTCAATAAATAATTTGCAAGATCCCCTGGCCCCAAATTGCGCTGAAATTCCGGTGCCATGCAAAACAAACATGAAGCTTCTACTTCTATTCCCAGCATAAGTTACCAGTCACGTTTAAAATTTTGCAAGAAAATTTTTACCAATTAAGGTACTATCCAGAAATTGTTGTATACAAATAGTAATATGATAAAAGATTGAAATTTGGACAGCAAGCATGTTGTATATAGCCTAGCGTATCATTTGTCAACAAATCAGTTATGCCATTGAACATCAACTGACCAATGACCATTTATAATATATATAGCAGAGGATTGCCTGTCCAGGACCAAGTTTAGCAATAAGGATATTTTCCATGGCCTTGATTGCATTGTTAGAAAATTCTGGTAGGGTGTCTTGGCTGCAAGTGAACGAGGTGTAAGTTCTTGGTTTCAAGGATGAAAGCCAAAAGAAACTCACTTCCTTTTGGCGACCACTTCAATTCATTTGATTTTACTACATTGAAACATCAACATGAGAAAAAAGATACTCAATGGGAGTCAAAAGAAAAGAAGAAATAGAATTTAAATAGTCAGTTTGTCGCATTACAGGGAATAGTAAGAACAAATTCTTGGTTCATTTGGCTTTCCACGAGCATGGGGTTTAAAGACAATAGTATTCTTCTCATTTGGAGCATTATTTCCTACCATCATTAAAGAGAAGAAAGAAAGAAGACAAAAGGGCAAAAAAAAAAAAAACAAAGCCTCAAACTCCATAAAGTTGCAAGGACAGACAAGGAAAATCAAATCATTAAACCAGCATTCATATTGAGTCAAACCTGCAAATTCGAACAATCTAGGGTCAACCTTGATTGGAATGAGACCCAACCTGTGGGCAAGCACCTCATCTTGGATGACTAATGTATTATTTGCAATAAGAACTCTTTCAATAGCCATTGTTGGAACCTAAAATTCACCATTACAATAAGTACATTATCAACTCAACAGCCATTATCCACAAATTCTGCTACCAACTATACAATAGATGGTACACCTACACTGATAAATATAAAATGATCATGACAGGTGTTATGTATTACACAGTACAGACCACAACAGTAGAATCATAATAGAACATATTACAAGAAAAAATTTGACTTCCCAATGATAAAAAAATTAAGTTCACAAAAAAAAAAAGAAGAAAAAAAAATCAAGACATAAGCTAAAAAAAAAAAAAAAAAAGCCACCTTAGGAATCTACAATACAGCAATTACTATTTCAAAAAAAAAATTTGAGACCTATATGCAAGCAATTAGAAACATCGTAATCTAAATAGAGAGAAATCTATTGCACCTCGGATATAAGGATTCTTCGAAATGCATTAGCAAGTGCCGGATTGATACCGATCGTATCAAATTCCATGTCATCCTCTATTAATCAAACAAGTATTATTTAAGGGTATTTTGTCCTTTTTGACTAAAAAAATGATATAAATCAAAGAAAAAATAAATAACAGGACACAATACTAATAGCAAAGAAGTAGTATACCGTCTAATTTACTAAAAAGCTTCTTGGCATATAGAAAAATGAGAAACTACATTAATCTCCCATTATTTGAAACCATCTAATTTTTCATGCCACACTTTTAGATGCTAAAAGAAAGTTTATGCCACAAAGAGAAAACAAGTTGCAAAGCTCATATTTTCACTCGCTCCTCCAAGACGACGAATTCGCTACGTCAACAACCATGAAACAAGGTTGTCTCCTAGTTAGGAACCCTCTCGCTCTCTCTCCGCCTTCTGTCACTCGACGGTTCTCCTATGCTCTAATCATCTTTCTTGGCTTCAGTTGTCTTTCTCGCATCACTGATCGACAAACTTCTCTCTTTGTACAATGAGATCCTTGGTTCGAGATCTAGTTTTCCATGCTGTTATGCCACCAAAGTCGAGGATGATGAGATCCCCTTGCTGTCATCACATCACCTACGTTTAGCGTGACTCCTGAGATCTCATCTTCGACGTGTCTCGCCAGTAGAGATCGACAATGTTGCCTTTTCCATATCAAAACAACCATAGTCAGTAGGAGACACATAATGTCCCACCGGGTTGTGTTTTTTCAACAATGTTATTTTTTCAAGCAACAACATTGTCGAACCAGACACACATAATGTCCCACTGGGAAATATTTTCCCAAAGCCAAAGGTAAGAAAATCTCAAATATGACTGGATTTAAGTTTGACACTATTTCCTTCTGTTAGTAATTATAACATAGAATATGGATAAAGGAATTGCAAACAATATATTGCATGAATAAAACAAACAAGTTACAAATTTTTCAAAAATGAAAATAACAAATAGGTATAACAAAACCTTCAACTTCAACTTCAATGGAAGCAACGCAACGTGAAAATTAGACGAAAAATGGTCGAGGCACGTGTAGGTCACGCTTTCCTTAAAACAGATTCGTCCCCTCCGGTTGTGCACGAGGATTCTACGGACGTCTGCCTCCCAGGATACAATGACTACCAACGGAATCTTAAGCACTATTGGATACCGTTTTCGGCGAACTTGAAACTGTTTTTCTTCTATCACCAAAAATGACTACAACAAAAACTAGATGGAACTTGAAAAACAAAGGAAAAACTCTATGACTTAGTGTAACACCCGTATTTTTAACGGGCATGATTTTGTAAAATTTAATGAATAAAATGTGACTATTAAAAATTACTAAGTTGTTTATGATCATTAAAAAAAAAAAATACCACTTTAGTATTTTCTTACCAAGTCTTCCTAAGAAACATTCAAAATTTACCAACACTTCTACCAATCTTGTCTTCCTAAATTATTGCTCAATTATATAGCCTTCTTCTTATTTTGCTAAAGGTATCCGAAGGGGACATTGAATTATTTTCCCTCAATTCATAAAAGACATGGAGATATTTTCTCAACCACCTCTTTAATTATTTCCTTATCTTCTTCTATAATTCACTCCAATTGTCCCCTCAATTATGTTAGCATGATTTGCTAAAAATCTTCATGGGAGACAAGATGATATTTTCCTTTAAGACTCTTTTGTTTCTTCTTACAACTTTCCCCCGTAAACATCCCATTCCTCTTAAGCATTTTGATATCTTTTTATTTAACTATCACCACCTTCTTCTCTAGTTCTCATTCTCTCCCTTTCTCACTTCAAATTTCTAACTAAAGACATAGAGCACAAAGCTCTCTTTGTGGCCAAGACAATTATAATTCCCAACCATGATCGAGGCGGTTTTAGAGTTAATTCAAGCTTGATTGTTAACCCGAACTTTGGTGCTTTTCAAAGAAGTTTTGAGGTAGGTTTTCTTTAATCTAAACTTAGTTTTTAGTATGTATTTTCTCCATGTTTAATGCATAATTTTTGTGTTCAAAATTCATGCAAATTTCTAGTTATGTTAACATGCATCCTTAAACATTTATGAACAAAAACTTGAGTCTTGAGTTACAACCCACAACCAACTTTTATTTTGGTTTGATGACAATGTTAGAAACATGTTAGGAATGTTTAAAACCGGTTTCCATAACTTTAAGATTGATGTTCTAATGTTTTGAGCTTAAAGAGCAAATTTAAGCATGTTTTCATCATTATTTACAAGAAAGGCTAGAGATATAATTTGATAATGATTTTGGTATAAAACTCATGAGAATATGTTTATTCTGATTATATAATGCTTGTTGCATATTTTGGAATGGTTTTGAGATTTTAAACAAGGATAATATTGTGACACCCGTTATTCTCCTAACGGGTATTGAGGTAATTAAATTAATTTTTAATGTATAAAAAAAAATTGCTTCATTTAAATTTATTTTATAATATTTATTTTTATCTATTTTTAAGTTTTCTAAAATTCTCCTATATTTATTTAGTATGATTACTAAAAAGCCTTAGAACTTCTAATAAATCTCAAAAATGTCATATTGGCATTATGTGTGTTAAAGTCTTTAGATGAGACATAAGGATATCTTTTCCAACTACTCTTGACCCTCATTTTCTTTATTTCCTCCGTGACATGCTTCAACATGTCTCCTCTATAATTGTTTCCATCACTTCTCTTCAAAGACTTCATCTTTTCTTCCTTTCTCTTCCACGGTTCCTACACTCTTCTTCTCATTTCTTTGCTGAAGCAAAATACTTAGAGAACTTCTTCAAGGCAGCCATAAAAATCAGCCACCATCACCTCCATTTGAGCAAGAATTTCAGTCATACCGAAGTAAAGGAACCTGTTTTGAAGCCATTTCAAGCTTCCAACTAACCATAATCCGAGGTTAGAATCTTATGAACAAATTTAGTCTTTCATTTATAAATTTTCTTTTATACTAAAGGATTATTCAAATTTGCGTTCTTAAACCTAAGTATACGTTTGTTGCTATTTTGGAGCATATGTATGAAGTCTAAGTGTATATGCCATAGACAGAAAATTTATATTGTTAAACTTTATAATACCTCTATGGGCAGTGGTTATTTCTTGAAATTCTAAGATTAAATTAAAATAAATTTTATGAATGTAGTTGTATGTTGTGCTTTAGTTTTAATTGTCCTTATGCACGCCTTAGGATCAAGGGAGTATGGAGCTAACGTTAATTGATTCCAGGATTAAGAGACCGTTGATAAGCTTGAAAGGTAGGGATTCTATTACTCATCTTTTGTGAGGTTTTTATAGAATTAAAATTGATTGTTTTGCTGCAATATATATATATCTATGTTGAATTGATATTATATGTGTATCACATATGAAACTATGACATGGACTCGTCTTGTATTGTACGGCGAGGAACATAATGAATTGACACATGTTATAAATTGAGAAGCATGGTTAGGAAAACTAACTCTATTGATAATGATTCAATATAGAGAAATTGTGAGACATGAAGAGGGCGACGGTTACGTCCTTGGGCATGAATACCCTAAAAGGTAAAATAGGGGGAAGGCGATGACGCTTCCTTGGGTTGAAAGTCCCAGAACACACTGTACAGGAATCGATTTGGTGAGGACTCGGGGCTTGATGTCCCCTCACCGGAACACCCTTGGAATGTTTATAGGGTGATCAAGTGCGCCCATTTGGGTTTCGATGAGTTGAGTGATACTCAATTTAACATGGATACCTAGGAACAATGATGATTGGTAATATTTGTATAAATGTGTAATTATGACACTTGGTAATGATTAACTACGGTATCCATAAGATGTGATCATAATAAACCTCATAATCTGGAATGTGATGTAACTTACTAACCATGCAGATTTTAATGTGGTAATGATAAAAACCTAAAGGTGGGTAATGGCTTTCTCTACTGAGCATAGTGTTGCTCATACCCTTATGTTTATATCTTTTCAGGACTCACTAAGTGTGAGGTGGCTACGAGAAATATAGTTGAGGAAGTAATGTAACTATATTACATTGGGACTGCTTCAATCGTTGAGAATGTTCTTCATGATAATGTAAGCATCAATTGTTACTTCTGTGACTGTATTATAATGTGTTGAGGGTTAAAATGATGATGACAACAGTTTATATTATTAAATTTAAGGTGCTACATTAAAACTGTGGTTTATTTATCGTTTATATTTTTATTTTTGAGTTGAGAGTTTTCATTTAAGTCCCGGGCAAATTTTAATTTTTAAGGTTTTACTTTTATTATTTATTTTTATTTTATCTCATTAAAAACTGTTAACCCCCATATAGGGGCGTTACAGAATTTTTGGTATCAGAGCCTAGGTTCGGTTAACCTAGGGAGTGTAGCACCACTTTAAAAAAATATATTTTTGAGATGGTTTTGAAGCTGAATTTTTATTGTCATCATCAAAATGAACCTTCACATTGATTTATACAGTCTAAAAGGATGTAACATGGAAAGGCCATAGAATGAAAATATTAATAGTTATATGAGTACAATAATTATATAGAAGGAAAGTATTAATAGTTATGAGGGAATGATAATTATATGGAATGAGTTTATAAGTAGAATGCTTATGAGAGATTCGTATAATATTAGGATCTATAAGCATATCTAATTCATATAAACGATGAGAAATTCGTATAGATACGAGGATTTAAGAGCCTTTTGTCTCGTGAAAAACAATAAGAAATATAAGGCTTGATTTATTGATTTTAAAGTTTGACATAGATATGCCAAATTTTTCGTAATTGATTCAAACCTAAGTAATGATTATGTGTGGATTCGATGGAGCACATAAGTGTCAATCTCTTTTCTTAAAAGTTCTATTTATTTGAGGAATATGATATAAGTTGGGAATCATGGTATTGAATCTTGAGAGAGATAAATGTTAGACTTTTGGTCTGTTGAGACTGTGTAAAGTCTAGAATGCATGAATCTCAAAATTGGAATATTTCGTTACGTACATTGTATTTAAGTGTATCAGTGAATCTTTATATATAGATGCAATAGAAAAATGATCAATAGGAGTTTCCTTAAGTAAATCATAATACTTAAGGCACTTATAATAATTTTGGATAATTACGATAAAATGTTTAAGTTTTAGATGTTTAGATGTGAATCTTTTGGTTACCTAAGGTTTTGTTATATGAGGAAATTATATATTGTATGAGTAGAATTATGGGGATTGTAGATGTTCTTAAGTAGTAACATCTAGTGTCTTTGTTCATTAATATGGTCTATGTTGAAAGACGTAAATCGTATTGATTTCAAGGTTAGTCGCATTCTAAACCCTTGGTAGTAATGATGATGAATCCATTGATAGATGTTGAGTATTATCAATAACATATGGGTGTATGCATTGTTCAATAAGGTTTTGATTAAAACAAAATTATTTGAGTTGCTGGATCATTCAGGAAGATCCTTGTTGTCGTTAAATTAGATTTGTTGTTTATAGTTAACTTTATCTATAGTGGGCTTTAAATTGGGTTTAAGATGTATACAAATTGGTTTTCAATTTTATGTTTGTTATTTAACTCGTTCTAAATGTGTTAAGGCCCGAAACAACCTGACCATTTTCAACTAAGAACATTTGGGCCTAGTTCAAATCCTAAATCAGTTTGATTCACACTGTCTCTCCCACGTGGTCTCTATACGTGTCATATACAGTGGTTTAATTATTGTTTACATATACGTTTACTGTGCGTAAGACCTTATTTCTCCGAGTTCACTTTTTCTCTCTTAATTTGTTATTTTCTCTCTAAATCGCAAATCCTCTTCTTTTTCATTAAAAATTCTTCTTTTTCTCTAAAAGAAGAAGGAATTCTAGGATTCTGCAATTTACTATCTTAATTTTTCCTTTCTATTTACTCTTCTTTCATCTCATCATGGACCCAAAGTACCAACACCTGAGAAAGTATTTCCCATCACTCTCCCAAAAGATTCTTAGAAAGAAATACAAGGCTAGAATTACTCGGTTGTGGATTCTTATGCGTTTTGGTATCCCTTGTGATGTGAGAATGTTAATAGAGGGGAAAATCCGTCCGAGTGACTTTAGTCAAGATGTCGGTTTACCAGGAACGGGTACCAGTCGTAGTGCAATGAAAAGAAGAGCTCGTGCCATCGTGGTCACTTGTAACAAATGTGGAAGACAAAATTGTAACGGTAAATGTACTTCACCTGGTTATATGTCAACGAATAGAGAGGATAAAATAAGGTTTTGTAGGGATGGACTTTCAAAGGAGAACTTGGATAGCATCCATCCTCCTCTCCACGGTCACCCTAGTGGATATGTTCAAGGAGCTATTTTTAAACTCTGGCCTAAATTTTATACAGAAAGACAACGCCTCAAGAATATGGTATTTCTAGATCCTGTTTGCCAAGCCATAAGAAAACTGGATGGGGAATAAGTCATCGCACTATAAAGGTTATTTAGTCTTTGCTTATTTGAAGCAGTTTTAGCTGATGTTCAACAGTTTGTGTTTTTCTTTTACTCAGAATATTTGCTTTTGTGTTTGAAATAATTGTGATTATTAGATTGATACAGTAAGTGTTAATATCTTATTTAATTTATGATTTTCTTAAATATATATATAATAAAATATATTATCTTATCAGACACGTTACATACGGTACAGTAATATGTTTGAATTTTGAAAAGCTTATCCAGATATTTCAAGATTTGTGTCTCAAATTTCAAAAGTTCTACAGTATTTGTTGTTTATATTAAATTTCTAGACTTTGTGTATATTTGTCAAAAAGTCTACAGTTGTGTCAAGAGGGTCTTTTGTCGAATTGTTCTCAATTGTCAAAAGTTATACAATTAGAGTCTAATCTTTTTCAAAAAGTGAATCAGATTTTCTGTAAACTATCAATCACCTTATCTTACTTTCTTATCCGCACAAGATTTTGTTTAAATCTTTGGATTACCTTTTCATTACCTACTCGTCTATCTCTTTAGCCCTTTTTGTATATTTCTCATCTTTAAAATCTCATGTAGAACCCGAAGTCTAAGTGGAGCAGACATTAAGCAACCACTTCTATAAACCAAATATGTCTACCTCCCAGTCCACGAAGAAAATAAAGAATGTCTGTGTCTTTTGTGGTTCCAGCCTTGGAAAAGATAAAGCTTATTTAGAAGCTGCAAATCACTTAGGGCAAGTCCTAGCACGCAAGAAGATTAACATAATCTATGGGGGTGGTAGTATAAAAATGATGGTAAATATGGCACTAGCAGCTAGGTCTAGTGACGCTACTGATGTAAGAATTTGGCCTCATATTCCAGTTGAAGGAAACCTTTGTAAGGAAGCCATAGGTAAGGGAGAAGGAGTCAGGAGTATCCCTAAAAATTTTAAAGACATAATCTATAATTCTGATGCTTTTATAGCATTACCTGGTGGTCTAGGTACTCTTGAGGAAATATTTATAGTTGCTTGTGGGCAATTGTTGGGCTTTTATTCCAAACCTTTGGGACTGCTGAATGTAAATGGTTTTTATGACGGTCTTTTGAAATTTATAGATTACGCTGTGGAAGAAAACATCACTACAGAATCGGAGAGACAAATCTTTGTCACTGCTTCAACAGCTGAGGAATTGATAGATAAAATGCAAATCATACATCCAGAATCCGACACTGCAACATCCAAGCTTGAATGGGAAAGGGAAAGCCGGGAGCGGCCAATTGATTTGAATCTCCATCTGTAATCTTTTTGTTTTATCTTTGGCATGTAGGCATGTGTGTCCGTATTTCGTGTGTTACGAATAACCGTTTGCCTTGTATTCTGCGTTTCTTGTGGTACGTCGTTGTTCAATCTTTTAGATTCATTGAGCCTAATGCCGGGATGGCTGGATACGGAGTACTTGATGCTCTCGAAACGCATCCTTCTTAAGGTCCGATCTTTTGTTTATCGATGTTTTTGTATCCTCTAAGAATGCATGATATGGATAGCTGGTATACGGAGTGCCTTGTACTCTCGAAACGTATCCGTATCATATTTGTAATGTGTAATATTCTGTTAATATTATGTGGAAGTACCAGAGTCAGTTATGGGGATATTCCATATGAAATATGAGTATATTATTTGGATTGAATGTTTGTGTCATGAGGATAGCTGTTTAATGAAAAATATGCCGGGTATGTTTGCAACTCTGAGATTCCGTTTAATATCTCTATGAGTAAGTTTAATGTATAGTTTTGAATAAAAGTGTTTGTGATATATGTTTTATGATTATGTTTTAGTTTATTAGTTAAGGTATGAAATCAAATATATTTGACTTTTCCTTACTCAAAAAGGAAAAGGAACCTAAAGATGAAGTATATAAAATTTCTCTGGCAATCTCCTTAAATGTGATTGTAAATCACAGTCCATGGACAATGAAGGACTGGAATCATGGTATGGTCAATATGTATGCCTGATCAGATTCTTAGACTATTACACGGTGTTATAAGTTGAAACTTGTCAGAAATACTCTCATTGAGGGACTTAGGAGTAAGATTTATTATGCAAGTAAATAAGTGGAGATACGATAACTTAACTTTGGAAGATAAACAATATTAACGGTTTAGACTCGGAATTGGAATCATAATGGAATCAAAATTTTTACTAGTATTGCTAGAATTGAAATTTCGAGGACGAAATTTCTTTAAGGGGGGTAGAGCTGTGACACCCGTTATTCTCCTAACGGGTATTGAGGTAATTAAATTAATTTTTAATGTATAAAAAAAAATTGCTTCATTTAAATTTATTTTATAATATTTATTTTTATCTATTTTTAAGTTTTCTAAAATTCTCCTATATTTATTTAGTATGATTACTAAAAAGCCTTAGAACTTCTAATAAATCTCAAAAATGTCATATTGGCATTATGTGTGTTAAAGTCTTTAGATGAGACATAAGGATATCTTTTCCAACTACTCTTGACCCTCATTTTCTTTATTTCCTCCGTGACATGCTTCAACATGTCTCCTCTATAATTGTTTCCATCACTTCTCTTCAAAGACTTCATCTTTTCTTCCTTTCTCTTCCACGGTTCCCACACTCTTCTTCTCATTTCTTTGCTGAAGCAAAATACTTAGAGAACTTCTTCAAGGCAGCCATAAAAATCAGCCACCATCACCTCCATTTGAGCAAGAATTTCAGTCATACCGAAGTAAAGGAACCTGTTTTGAAGCCATTTCAAGCTTCCAACTAACCATAATCCGAGGTTAGAATCTTATGAACAAATTTAGTCTTTCATTTATAAATTTTCTTTTATACTAAAGGATTATTCAAATTTGCGTTCTTAAACCTAAGTATACGTTTGTTGCTATTTTGGAGCATATGTATGAAGTCTAAGTGTATATGCCATAGACAGAAAATTTATATTGTTAAACTTTATAATACCTCTATGGGCAGTGGTTATTTCTTGAAATTCTAAGATTAAATTAAAATAAATTTTATGAATGTAGTTGTATGTTGTGCTTTAGTTTTAATTGTCCTTATGCACGCCTTAGGATCAAGGGAGTATGGAGCTAACGTTAATTGATTCCAGGATTAAGAGACTGTTGATAAGCTTGAAAGGTAGGGATTCTATTACTCATCTTTTGTGAGGTTTTTATAGAATTAAAATTGATTGTTTTGCTGCAATATATATATATCTATGTTGAATTGATATTATATGTGTATCACATATGAAACTATGACATGGACTCGTCATGTATTGTACGGCGAGGAACATAATGAATTGACACATGTTATAAATTGAGAAGCATGGTTAGGAAAACTAACTCTATTGATAATGATTCAATATAGAGAAATTGTGAGACATGAAGAGGGCGACGGTTACGTCCTTGGGCATGAATACCCTAAAAGGTAAAATAGGGGGAAGGCGATGACGCTTCCTTGGGTTGAAAGTCCCAGAACACACTGTACAGGAATCGATTTGGTGAGGACTCGGGGCTTGATGTCCCCTCACCGGAACACCCTTGGAATGTTTATAGGGTGATCAAGTGCGCCCATTTGGGTTTCGATGAGTTGAGTGATACTCAATTTAACATGGATACCTAGGAACAATGATGATTGGTAATATTTGTATAAATGTGTAATTATGACACTTGGTAATGATTAACTACGGTATCCATAAGATGTGATCATAATAAACCTCATAATCTGGAATGTGATGTAACTTACTAACCATGCAGATTTTAATGTGGTAATGATAAAAACCTAAAGGTGGGTAATGGCTTTCTCTACTGAGCATAGTGTTGCTCATACCCTTATGTTTATATCTTTTCAGGACTCACTAAGTGTGAGGTGGCTACGAGAAATATAGTTGAGGAAGTAATGTAACTATATTACATTGGGACTGCTTCAATCGTTGAGAATGTTCTTCATGATAATGTAAGCATCAATTGTTACTTCTGTGACTGTATTATAATGTGTTGAGGGTTAAAATGATGATGACAACAGTTTATATTATTAAATTTAAGGTGCTACATTAAAACTGTGGTTTATTTATCGTTTATATTTTTATTTTTGAGTTGAGAGTTTTCATTTAAGTCCCGGGCAAATTTTAATTTTTAAGGTTTTACTTTTATTATTTATTTTTATTTTATCTCATTAAAAACTGTTAACCCCCATATAGGGGCGTTACAAATATGCTTTAAGTTAAAGAAAAATTTGACATCCCATAAACTTTATAATACCTCTATGGGCAGTGGCTATTTCTTAAAATTCTGGAGTTAAATGAAAATGAATTTTGTAAATTGGTTTGCATATTTAAAAAGTAGACATCCTAAGCTTTCCAATGAGCTATCATGACCCTAAATCGGAGTTGTATTTTAATTTCTATGAATTTTTCAATTTTTGGATTAGAAACTAGTAAACCTGCCAGTGGTAATAAACCCCCCGTCTATCTTAAGTAAACCACCTGTTAACCCGTGTGTTAATTGTAGATAGTGAACCCGCCTTTTTACAAAAGTATACCACCAAGTTGCCATGGTATACTAGCTGTTAACTTGAACCAAAAACCCAATTTTTCTCACCTTCTAGTCTCTTAATGTCTTACAACCTTTCCAATACTATCCTAAATGATTTATGAATTCTTATTAGAGACTAAAACATAAAAATTGCTTGTATGTATTTTATATTGCGTTTAAGATAAAAATTGTTTACTTGGTATTTAAAGAACAATTGCATAAAAATACTTTAATGGCACTAGTAGACGGGTTTACACATAATTCACTTATGAATGTGATTATACGTTGTGCTTTAGTTTTAATTGTCCTTATGCATGCCTTAGGGTCAAGGATGTGTGGAGCTAACGTTAATTAATTCCGAGAATAAAAGTTTGTTGTTAAGCTTTGAAGGTAGGGATTCTATTACTCATCTTTTGTGAGGTTTTGGTAAATTAAATTTGATTGTTTTATATTGTAAAATATGTATATTGTATAGCGATAAATATAATGATTTGACATATGTTATAAATTGAGAAGCATGGTTAGGAAATTGACTCTATAAATATAAATTGAATACAAAGGAATAGTGAGATGTAAAAAGGGCGACGGTTACGTCCTTGGGCACGAATACCCTAAAAGGAAAAATAGGGGGAAGGTGATGACGCTTCCTTGGGTTGAAAGTCCCAGAACACACTGTACAGGAATCGATTTGGTGAGGACTCGGGGCTTGATGTCCCCTCACCGGAACACCCTTGGAATGTTTATAGGGTGATCAAGTGCGCCCATTTGGGTTTCGATGAGTTGAGTGATACTCAATTTAACATGGATACCTAGGAACAATGATGATTGGTAATATTTGTATAAATGTGTAATTATGACACTTGGTAATGATTAACTACGGTATCCATAAGATGTGATCATAATAAACCTCATAATCTGGAATATGATGTAACCTACTAACCATGCAGTTTTTAATGTGGTAATGGATAAACCATAAGGTGAGTCATGATTTCCCTACTGGGCATGTCGATGCTCATCCCTATCATATCTTCATATCTCAGGTGGAACTCAGTGCAACATATTTGAAGAGGAATAAGCGAAAACAATCTTGCTGTTTTCGTGTTAGAAGACCCTGTTTAATTACAACTTATCTACAACATGTAAGAGTTGTATTATTTTTTTTATGGCTGTGTTAAGTTATTTGGGAATTGTACTATGGTGATGATGACTGTAATTATATATATTTGGTGCTACACTAAAAACTGTGGTTTGTATTTAAAACGTTTATTTTTATTTTTCTTGTTGTTTAAAGACCCATGGGCATTGTTTAATTGATTTAAATAATATAAAATTTAAAATTATTTTTATTTATTTAAAACTGTTAACCCTCACATAGGGGTGTTACACTTAGTGAGTGCAAATTCTATGCAATTGTGTATTTCTCAAACATGTGGAGGAGAGTTCATTATATAGGCTTAGAAAATAGATGTTACAATCCACATTATAATGAGCATTATTCAGAATTTATGTGCATAATGACATTGGTTGCAACCTTCCATTTTCCATGATAATGGTGCTCATTATCTCCCATTAAACCATTGGTTGTAACCCTCCATTTTCCATGATAATGGTGCTCATTATCTCCCATTAAACCATTGGTTGTAACCCTCTATTTTCTATGATTATGAAGCTCATAATCACCTATTAATCCATACCTTTGGGTGTTACAACATGGGGTTTATGACCTCCATTAATCTCCACCAATGAGCATCAATTTCTCATTCATCCAATTGCCATTTTTCTAACAATCCCCCACATGAATGAAATTGACAAACTACAGAGGAAAAACAATGACACTACACGATGATAGAGTTCTACGGTTAATATCTGCATAAGATAGGTAGGCGTTAACCCTTGAACCTTCCCTTGTTGAAAGTATGTTTACTTTACTGGCTGACTAGTAGACGCGATGTCCTTGAACTGTTCTGCCATTTGTGTAAACGATAACATACCTCACACAGATATTTTCCTGACACAGTTTCAGTTCTCATGGTTATGTTCATTTTGGCCATGAACATCTCCCTGGTTCTGCAAGAGTTTCTAAAGAATTGAGCCCTAGCAATTCTCCTTTGAAGCGGCCCCACTTCTCTCTCACATAGGTGATTTCTTACTTAAGAGTAACCCATATTACTTCGCTCGAATTCTCAACGTATTCGACGCATAAGAATCATTAAAAGCAAACTGCTTAACCTTTCCCTACGGGTATCACTGTTTTTATTATAGGAATGGGCTGGGGTAACCCCCACAGTGATCTTATTCAGTCTATTCAGTTTAGTTATCCCATTGAACCTAGATCTTGGGATCTCCAGCCAACAAGGTTGGGTTTCCACTGTTTCAACCTATTCTTTTATGGGCTTAAGTCCCATTCCTCTTGATGTTTTCTCAACTTGATCTCTATTCAGTCCTTTGGTTAACGGATCCGCAATATTTTCTTTAGACCTTACATAGTCTATTGTCATGACTCGAGTTGAGATTAGTTGTCTAACGGTATTATGTCGACGACGTATATGCCTCGACTTACCATTGTACATCACATTCTGTGCCCTGCCAATAGCAGACTGATTATCACAATGTATGCATATTGCAGGCATAGGTTTAGGCCATTCAGGGATATCCTCCAAGAAATTCCTTAGCCATTCAGCTTCTTCACCGCTTTTATCCAAAGCTACAAATTCAGATTCCATAGTAGATATGGTTATTACCGTCTGCTTTGAGGACTTCCATGAAATTGCTGCGCCTCCCAAAGTGAATACATATCCACTTGTAGCTTTAGAATCCTGTATATCAGATATCCAACTTGCGTCAGAATACCCTTCAAGAACAGCAGGATCTCTTGTATAATGTAGCCCATAACTACGAGTATACCGTAAGTATCTGAGTACTCCAATAATCGCTTTTCAGTGATCATCTCCTGGATTACTCGTGAATCTACTCAGACTACTTACAGCATAGGTAATATCTGGTCTTGTACAATTCATTAAGTACATTAAACTGCCTATAACTCTAGCATATTCCACCTGGGATATATTTTCTCCTCTATTTTTGGATAGATGTTGACTAGTATTAATTGGTGTTCTGGTCACGCCAGTGTCATTTTTACTAAATTTGTCAAGTATCTTGTCCACATAGTGTGACTGGCTCAAGATGAGTCCATCAGGCGACCTTTTGATTTTGATTCCTAAAATCACATCGGCAAGTCCCATGTCTTTCATGTCAAACCTAGAGTTCAACATATCTTTAGTTGATTTGATCATCCGATCATTGCTACCCACGATTAGCATGTCATCTACATACAGACAAAGAATAACATATCCATCGTCTGTTCCTTTGACATAAACACACTTGTCACACTCATTAATTTTGAACCCATTTGACATCATAACATTGTCAAATTTCTCATGCCATTGCTTTGGTGCTTGTTTAAGCCCATACAAAGACTTCACCAATTTGCAGACTTTCTTTTCTTGTCCTGGAGCAATACAACCTTCTGGTTGTTCCATATAAATTTCCTCTTCAAGGTCTCCATTAAGAAAAGCAGTCTTTACATCCATCTGATGTACTTCAAGATTCCGCAAAGCGGCAATCGCTATGATCATTCTTATGGAGGTTATTCTCGTCCCATGAAAATAAGTATCAAAATAATCAAGTCCTTTTTTTTGTCTATACCCTTTTATAATAAGTCTAGCCTTATACTTGTCAATTGTTCCATCAACTTTCATTTTACGTTTGAAAATCCATTTAGAACCTAGCGGTTTACTTCCTGGAGGAAGGTCCACTAATTCCCAAGTATGATTCTGCATGATGGAATCAATTTCACTCTTTATGGCTTCTTTCCATAAAGGACCCTCGGATGAGCTTACAGCTTCTTTGAAAGTTTGAGGTTCAGCCTCTAGCATGTAGATCAGAAAGTCAGGTCCAAATGATTTTCCTGTTCGTGCCCTTTTGCTTCGTCTAGGCTCTTCCTCTTCATATTTGGTTTCAACTTCTTGATGATCCTGACTATTCTCTTCAATAGTCTTAAACATTCGTTTAGATGAACTTGGACCATCCTCTTTGGATTTGCAAGGAAATACATGTTCAAAAAATGATGCATTCCTAGATTCCATTATCGTGTTCCTGTGAATCTCTGGGTTTTTAGATTCATACACAAGAAACCGATAAGCACTACTGTTGTGGGCATAACCAATGAAGATGCAATCAACTGTTTTTGGACCTATTCTCATCTTCTTTGGTGTAGGTACCATTACCTTTGCAAGACACCCCCACACTCTCAAGTATTTGTAAGAAGGCTTTCTAGCTTTCCACAATTCATAAGGGGTCTTGTCTTCTTTCTTTCAGGGTACCTTATTTAAAAGGTAATTAGCCGATAAAATGGCTTCTCCCCACATGTTCTGTGGCAATCCAGAACTTATCAGCATCGCATTCATCATATCCTTTAAGGTACGATTTTTGCGCTCAGCCACACCATTTGACTGAGGTGAATAGGGTGGCGTAACCTCGTGGATAATACCATGTTGTGCACAAAATTCACTAAATGGTTCTACATATTCACCACCACGGTCACTTCTTACCATCTTAATTTTCTTATTAAGTTGGTTTTCAACTTCTTGCTTATAGAGAGCAAACTTCTCTATAACTTCATCTTTGCTTTTAAGCAAATATACATAGCAATATTTTGTGCTATCATCTATGAATGTAACAAAATATTTATTCCCACCTCTAGTTTGAATAAATTTTAAGTCACAAACATCGCTATGTATCAAATCAAGTGGCTCAGTATTTCTATCAATCATTTGGTATGAAGATCTCGTTAGTTTTGCCTCTACACATATTTCACATTTGTGTTTGGGATCAATATTAAATGTGGGTATGTGATTCAAGTTAATTAATCTACGTAAAGTATTATAATTAACATGACCTAGTCTACCATGCCATAAATTAGAAGACTCAAGCATATAAGTGGAAGACTTTTTAATTATATTGATGGAATTGGGCTTAACAGCCATTACATTCATTTTCCACATCCCATCTTTCACATAACCCTTTCCCACATACATTCCATGTTTAGACAAAACCATTTTATCAGCTTCAAAAACCATCTTGAAGCCATGTGAACTCAGTAGAGTTCCAGAAATGAGATTCTTTCGAATATCAGGCACATACAACACATTTTGCAGCTTGACTTCCTTGCCTGATGTCATTTTTAGAACCACCATCCCTTGGCCCTTGATCTCAGATGTGGCAGAGTTGCCCATATATAGCTTCTCCCCAACTTCTAACAGTACGAGTTCAACAAAAGCAGCTCTATCACAGCAGACATGGCGTGTGGCCCCACTGTCTAGCCACCATCCCTTTGGGTTGGAGTCCACCATGTTGACTTCAGAGACCACGGCAGAGAGACTGATGTCTGACACTTCTTGTGTGATGGTGTCCACCACTTTAGCCTCTTTCTTCTTGTTTCTCTTTGGCAGCCTACAATCTGCCGACTTGTTACCCATCTTGTCACAGTTGAAACATTTTGCTTGGAATTTCTGCTTCTTTGAAATTCCACCCTTAGGCCCCAGCTTGAACCCCGACTTGGTTTTCTTGTTCTTGGAGCTTTTATCATGCTCCACCACATTTGCTTTGGCAACAGACTTGTTAAAAAGCTTTTTCTCAGATCTTCTATTGTCTTCCTCAATGCGGAGTCGAACAATAAGATCTTCAACGCTCATCTCTTTACGCTTGTGCTTCAGATAGTTCTTGAAGTCATTCCACGTCGGGGGTAGCATCTCTATGATTGCAGCTACCTGGAAAGACTCACTAATTACCATTCCTTCAGCATGAATTTCATGAATGAGTAATTGCAGTTCTTGTACTTGACTAATTACAGTCTTAGAATCCACCATTCTGTAGTTCATGAACCGTCCAACTATGAACTTCTTAGCACCAGCATCTTCTATTTTGTATTTATGGTCCAAAGACTCCCATACTTCTTTGGCCGTTTTTTTCGGACTGTACACATTATAAAGTGCATCAGTCAAGCCATTCAGAATATAATTCTTGCACAAGAAGTCAGAATGCTTCCATGCTTCAACAGCAAGCAAGGTCTGAGCATCTGTTTCATCCTCTCTAACAGTAGGAGGATCCTCTTTCAAGAATCTCGCAAGATTCAGTGTTGTCAAATAGAACAACATCTTTTGTTGCCAAGTTTTAAAATTTAGTCCATTAAATTTTTTAGGTTTTTCATTGTGGTTCACAGGAACTGTAACCGACAAAGGTTGCGTCGAGGTTGAAGCATGGACCCTAGGAGATGGCATCGGTGTCTCAGAAGTGCTCCCAGTTGGAACATTCTCAGTTGGAACAACATTCATGTTATCACCCATTTCTGAAAATAGAACCAAATATTAGTTTCCTTTAAAATAAAAGAAACATATTGATAACAACAAAATGTTAAACAATCTGTTATTAACAACAAATCAAAACAAAACAAATTATATAAGATTGCTTATAGAAATCGTAATATAACTTTATGATATGTATACATGTTTTGAAATAAAACTGTTAGAAACAGTAAACTTACTACATATATATATATATATATATATAACCGAAGTCTGCAAACAAACATTTAAGATGAATTACAAGCTAAATAATAAAAGCCAAAACAAACATATATTAAAGAAAAGGATATGCACCAACGTTAATGTTTCAAACAATTTATGCATATTGGACATGCACCAACGTTAATGTATCAAACAATTTATACATATTTTAATCAAAATAGTGCGCACACATACACATGGAAATGAAGCAACAATTTACATTAATGAGGAAACAATAACAATACAATGCAACATCTATTTATAATCAACGAAAATGAACGTTTATAATAAATGAGATATTGATATTCATTTAGTTTGTATGTTTTCTAAACTGATATCAATAAATGAGATAGACAATAAAGTCCATAACAAAATATCATATAATACTCAATCTTTAATATATGAATAACATAAAATAAATGTTATAATACGTGAATATAATATGTGAATTTGACTAAACAAATCCCATGCAAACAACTAAAACAAGTTTACTATATGTGACAACATGACATACTAAATTAGTATTACAAATAACTAAAACAACCCCAATGTAACAATTCCAAACATTCATAACAAAAGTATACATTTATAACAATAACAAAACCAATATCAAAAGAAAACCAAACTTATCAAAGTTGAAATGCAATAATGTTCTTACAAATAAATATGCAAGCAAAGAATCTATAAAAAGATGGTTGTACTCAAATTAGCAGAATATTAAAATCTGACTAGAATAAACAATGGATTTGTAATATATGCTAACAAGCAACCAAAATACAAAAAGAAATTTATACGGTTTATTCCTTCATTCAGTAACCTGTTCGTCTTCAAAGGATAATCTGTTTTAAGATTGTTAGTAATTATAACATAGAATATGGATAAAGGAATTGCAAACAATATATTGCATGAATAAAACAAACAAGTTACAAATTTTTCAAAAATGAAAATAACAAATAGGTATAACAAAACCTTCAACTTCAACTTCAATGGAAGCAACGCAACGTGAAAATTAGATGAAAAATGGTCGAGGCACGTGTAGGTCACGCTTTCCTTAAAACAGATTCGTCCCCTCCGGTTGTGCACGAGGATTCTACGGACGTCTGCCTCCCAGGATACAACGACTACCAACGGAATCTTAAGCACTATTGGATACCGTTTTCGGCGAACTTGAAACTGTTTTTCTTCTATCACCAAAAATGACTACAACAAAAACTAGATGGAACTTGAAAAACAAAGGAAAAACTCTATGACTTAGTGAGTGCAAATTCTATGCAATTGTGTATTTCTCAAACATGTGGAGGAGAGTTCATTATATAGGCTTAGAAAATAGATGTTACAATCCACATTATAATGAGCATTATTCAGAATTTATGTGCATAATGACATTGGTTGCAACCTTCCATTTTCCATGATAATGGTGCTCATTATCTCCCATTAAACCATTGGTTGTAACCCTCCATTTTCCATGATAATGGTGCTCATTATCTCCCATTAAACCATTGGTTGTAACCCTCTATTTTCCATGATTATGAAGCTCATAATCACCTATTAATCCATACCTTTGGGTGTTACAACATGGGGTTTATGACCTCCATTAATCTCCACCAATGAGCATCAATTTCTCATTCATCCAATTGCCATTTTTCTAACACCTTCAAAATAGAGTCGAGACTTCTCGTCTATATACAATATCTGGCAAGCGCGACTCTGCGATGGAGACGAAGATGACATAACCGTGGAAGATCTGATCGCCGTGACAAGATCCGGCTTCCTTCTAATCTGCTATAGAGAGAGAGATTGTGCTCCGACAAGAGGGTTCTTTGTTCTAAATCTAAGATAGGGAGACGGAGATTGAGAAAGAAGACAGGTTTTAGAGAGAAAGAGAAAAATGAATGATTTGTATTAGCTCTAAGAGTGAAAACAAGTTTTAGAGATAGAGAAAATCGAACAAAATGTCGTTTTAGAGAGAGAGAGAAAATGATTTTCAGAAAAAGAAATGGAATGAAATTTGAAGATTAGAGAGAGAAGGAGAGGACGATGTCTAGGTAGAGATTTTTAGTTTTCTTTTACATTCTGTGGAGAGAAAAAGACACGCTGTAGAGATAACGAGTTGTGGGAATAAGATGAGAGTAATTTCGTCAAATAAAACCTATATTTATATAAAGAATTAATTATTAAAAGTGGTATTCTTTTGTTTCTAATAGTGACATTCTATATATATATTTTTTTAAACGTGACATTTAGAAAAATTATGGTAACTGTATGTGGCATTTATATGCTTCGCCCTAGAAAAATTTACTAGGGTGATCTAGGGAAACACTAGTTTAATTATAAATTTAATACTGTTGAGGAAAATTTAAGCTTAAATTTCAGTTCAAAGTGGTACATATAAATAACTAATTGCAAAAGTAATGTAGTGCCTAAATCACACCAAAATTTTAGGGGTGAAGTTGAAATGGAACAAAATCTTAAAAAAATTAAAATAGTAAAAATTTATATTATTAAATTAATTGCTATATAATTATACAATACAAATGTGATATTATTATTATTATTACTATTTAATTTTTAATATTTTTAAAAAATATTTTGAAAACTGTGCTAAAATATTCGACCATAGTGATTTTGCCAAATGTAGTGGAATTTTTACAAGCCTGTTTGAACAAGAGAAATTTTAGCAATGCTTAAACAAAACTTATTCACATTTACACTTCGCATTTATACCACAGAAAGAGACCATTTAAAATTAATAAAATGCAATAAATATAAACCATAAATAAATTATGACCTCAATTTAAATATATGTATACATATATGTTGTAGCATTTCACCTATTTTTTTATTTTTTTTCAAAAACAACATCCAACTACAATCTGTTGCAGGCAAAAATATTTACTGAAATTTGGGTAAAAATTCTGGAATTTTTGAGGGAGACGTTTGGGAAACGACAGCAATAATTAAAAACGACATCAAAAGGTGAAACGAAGTTATCTGTGGTAACGACGTCAAACCGTTTGAGATAGTTGATGTAGAAGCGACAGTTAAATACATAAAATCAATCGAAATCGCGCGGTAATGCCAGAATATCTATAATAATGACAACAATTTAGAGAAAAACGGTACTAACAAAACGACATTAGCAGTAAGAACGGCAAAACATAAACAACATAAACTCTGAAGCGACAAAAATGTAGAAAAACGACAACAAGACCAAAATAAAAGATTACACGACATGATGTGTAGGACTACGACATTAAATGACATCAAACGCTTAAATGACTTAAGCTATGGAGATCGAAACAAGCATCAAATATTTTTTTTTAAAAAAAAAAGCACTAAAACGATACAGAATATGAAAACAACAGTAAAATTAAATCAAACGGCGACCTCATTCGTAGAAACAACAATGTTTAGGGCGTTTGACAGTGAAGTTCTGAATCTAAAATTTCAATCGCACACTATAGTAGAATTCTTAATTTAAGGTTTGAATCGCACATTATAGTGGAGTTTTGATTCTAGAGTTTGTATTGTACGCTAATATATAAGAGCTTTACACATTTCAACTCTAAAATTCAACTACTCTTCCAAATTGATTAAAAAAAATGAAATGACAAACACATCCAAACGACATCAAACGGTAAGAGTACAACAACCTTAAAATGTCAACAATTTGAATACACGACAAGGATATCAAAATCAAACGGCGAAACGACATTGACCTTCAGGGAAAAGGTCGTTAAAGCACAACAAACTGATAAACAGTAAGGAGAAAATGAGTTGCATAATCACATTAGTGAACAGGTTAGTTGTTGTAACCTAACAACAATATTTTTCTTGATTTAAGAAGGTAAAAAAAAATTGGACTTTGAGAAGGCAAATTAGTTTTCTGCCGGTTTAAGGCCTTCTTTTCCTTAAAGCTCTCCCCTTCTCTTCCTTGCTACAATTTCAAAACAAAACATTAGCGTTACGGTACACGTTTGATGTTTTCCTACCAACAACACATGAAACGAAAATTATTTCCAACAAGAATTATGGACAGTTTGAAAGAGTTGTTCTACCCATTAGTTATAATTATGAATAATATAATGCTCTTATGTATTACAATAAAAAGATAGTGTAAAGCTCTCATGTATTATAGTTTTTAAACTAAATTTGTTGGTTTCAACCGTTTTTTCAAACAACCTATTAGTATTTTTTTAAAATAAAATTTGTCGAAATTTTGGACCATGTTTTGCAAGTAAACATTATGAAATCACGATTAGTTTGACATGCAAAAGCATAAAATCAATGTCATATATATTCAATTGAACTTTGTACAGACCAACGGAAAAGAGAAGTCTTCTTATCATGCTTTATTTTTACTATGTGTTTGAAAATGTGGTGGAAAATATTTATTAAAATCATTTTTATTGTAGCATATGAGAACCTTACACTATAGTAATTTTTTTTATTATTATTATAACATACAAAAATTTTATACTATTTATAACTGAAAAATTGATGAGAATTACAGTTTCTATCACCATTTCTAACACGTGGTTAGTCTCTCGAATATAAGTTGGTTGCGAAACATCTTTTTTTTTTCTTCTTAAATGCAATGCAGGATTAAATCCGGACCATCTCAAACTCGAGCCCCTTTCCATCTAATGACAGTTTACTGTCTTCAATTTTTTATAGGAAAATGAACAAAAAAAAGGTTTATTTGATGTTTTTTTATTAGCTTGAAAAAGTAAAATCACTATTGCAACTTTTATTAATATCCATCCATTTTCATTCCCATCTGTCCCCATTCAATCACTGCCAAGCACCATCATACTGAGCATCAATTAATTATCTAGGTCCGTTACATTCAAATATTTAAATAAAAATTTAAATTTTTATAAAAAAATACTATAATAAAATAATCAAAATTTTAATTTAAATATTCAACCAAACATACCTCGTTTATTTCAAAATTGATCACAACAACCATTCATAGCCAAATTCTCCCATTGCCAAAATTTGAAGAAGCATGATAAAAGGTTGAAAGATGAAAGGCATGTGATCTTTTCTTCTCCTTCTCCTTCCTCTTTCCTTCTCGATGAAATTCAAAGCTTTCAAGTAGTCAGTAATGGCATTCTCATATCATCATTGGTCCCACAAAAGAATAGCGTAGTCACAACAATTAGTACAACAACGGCCAAAAAGTTGAGTCCAAAGTCGTAAATTGACAACGTTACAAGCAACATAATTTCTAACCCATAAAGTTTGATGAGACTTGGATTTGACAATATTGGAATATCATTGTTTACCCATCATGTCAAGTAATCTCAACCACGTTCTTCTTTTTTTCTTCTGCCATATTTATTTTTTTATATCTTTTTATTTTAAATTAATCCAAAAATTATAAATTAGTTTTTTGATCTCAAGAGTATACCTTTAAATTATACCCTATAGATTTAATTTAATACATAAATTTATACTTTATTTTAATTAATAATTATTTTTATTTTTAAAATAATTAATTTATTTTTAATTAAAAAATTAAAATTTAAAAAATAAAAACAAAACACACAAATCACTTATTTTTTATGGTATTTTTTATTTTTTTAAAGTCAAAAACTTTAATATAATTTTTTTAAGTTTTAAAAGTTCTCTTATTTTTTAATTTAAAGGTATCTTAAGCAATTTATTAGGTCAAATTAAAGATTGATCATGAAAAGATATAAATTTAAAATTTATGTATTAAAATTTAATTTAAAGGTATAAATTTGATGAGATAAAAACAAAAAGTATATTATTTAAATAAACATAAGATACATAAGATACAGAGTATAAAACTGTAAATCCCTTTCTTTCTTGGGCTGAAAAAAAAAAAAAAGACTAAAAGTGTTTTGACATAAAATTCTGCTGGGTTCAACCAAAAATATCCAAACTTTTAGGCCATGCCCCAGTTGAGCATTTGCCCTTCCTATGGAATAGAAGACCTGCGAATCACCAGAACAATTTTGAAATTTGAAACCATTTTGCATAGTTTGGCTAAACCTTCTCAAGGTAAAACATATTTTGAAACCCTTAAATAGGATACAAGTTATCTTTTTATTCAACAGATTTAACGATGGAAAAAATAGTGGGTATTTTTTCAGTTCTTAATTTCCATCTTTTTAACTCCCTTATTTTCTACTCCCAACAACAGGAGACAGAGAGAAGTGTATTCATTCTATGGCGATGTGACTTGTTCTGTTCTTCCTTCTTCTTCTTCTTTCTTTGTCAACAAACTTAAAAGTGAAAAATGGGTACCATGAAATGATAATTAATTAACGAATAAGATTTTAGGGTTAATTTTATGAAGTTTTAGGATTAATTTTATTTTTAACCCTGTGTGTCGAGTATTCATTTTGCCTCCCAACTTAAAATAGACGGACTTTGATTAAAAAGAAAAAAGGAATGACTTTAATGAACAATTTTGTAGATGGAAGACTTGTTACAGAGGGAACCAAAATACAGACAAAAATGAGATCAAATCAAAATATTTTTGGACTTGAAATATGACACGTTAGCAAGTAGCTGGGCAATTGCTTGACTTGGAATTTATTTGATATTTGATATTAGTGGCTGAGGACAGTTGTAAAAGATCCAAATCTTTCTAGCGGGTGAGAAAATGAAAGATGGAAAATGAGGAAGAACAAAGGACATGACATGTACTAAGTTTAAGACAAGTGGACTAATGTAGGATGTGAACTGTACTTACGTTTAGCTTTGCGAGGCAACAAAATTGTATTTTTATTACAGTAACGTCATCTTCAGGTAGGAAAATCATTTGTCAAATTTCATGTTACTTTGGTTAATTTGTAAGGTCAAAAACCTATACACTTTTGACTTTCTCCAATTTTATCACGTGGTCTGGCTAAAAAAAAAAGAAGAAAAGATGTGTGTCATTTTAAATATAACGGAATTGTTGGCATAGCCTAATAAACTGACTCATTAACAGGATCCTCCCCTCCTAATTTACGAAAGAAAAATTCAGAAGTGTGGTCCGGAAAAAGGAAAAGGGCAAAAAGCATTTACAGGTTAAAAAAGGGATCTTTTTGACACATTTACTCTTAAACTTTTTGTATTTTTGAAATATAATTATTAAATTTTTTTATGATAATTAAATCCTTAAACTTAAAAGTGTAACAATTAAGTCTTAATTATAAACTTTCTTCAAAATTAAGATAGAAAATAAATACGTGAAATGCATGTGACATATTTAAAACACCTATGCACCTCATATGCTTCTAATAAGAGTTAAATTATTCAATTTTATGTCAAAAAGAAGAAAAAAATTATATCATTATTAACGATTTTTTAACAATTTTGTTGACTTACAAGTATATTTTAAACATTGGAGAGTCTAAAATTCCGCCTCTTTTCTTCTAAATAGATCATGTGTATATAATGTGATTGATTTCTATGTTAATTTTGACAAAAGTTTATGATTAGGAACTTAATTTCCTACGTAACTAAGTTTCAGAACACAATTATCACAAAAAGGGTTTTAGAACTATATTACAAAAAAAAAAAAAAAACCTAATGTTTAGGGATAAATATGTTAAAAACCTAAAAGAAAGTTGTGCCTTGTTTGGTTTTGTTTTTCGAGTTTTTAGAACTGTTTTTGTTCATTTTTTGAGACAAAAATATTAAAAACACTCTCAGTAAAATTCTTCAAAAATTTTATTTTTTAAAATAAAATTATTTTTGCCTGTTTTAAAAATACTACCAAATAGACAAAAACGTAAATATGAACAAAAGGAACAAAACCCGATTCTCGTGTTTTATACATTGAGAAAAATAAAATAAAGTGAAACACATTGTATACGATATAACATATTCGATGAAAATGGGAAAAGGAATGCAAAAGTGTGGAAGAAATTATATGCTTTTTTATTTTATTTTATTTTATTTCAAATATTTGAGATTTCCTATTACATTCGTAATCTTTTTATGCAAATTAGAGAGAGAGATCTGTTCAGATTAGTAAATAGTAAGTTTTTAGAGTATTTTCCAGATGTTTATCCCAGAAATATAAAACTGATTTCAACCGGTTTATTAAAAATCCTTTTAAAGGATGATAAGTTGGTGATGTAATAACCAAAATAGAAAAATATAAATATATATATATATATATATATATATTTTTTTTTTTTTTTTTTCCTTCGGCGCTATAAGTGTGAATCTCCCCAAAATGGTTTATATAGCTTTGACAAACTGCTTCATTCTGCACGCCACACGAGGGAAGAAAACTAAGCCATGGCAGCTTGCAATTTGTGGAAGGGTGTTTGGCAATAGAAAGAGCGCAGTCAAACACGGCACCAACTCCAAGCGGTAGACTAGTGGCACCGTAGCTGACGCAAGCGGGGCCCACGGAGAATGCTGATGACGTGCGTCAGACGGTGCATGAACATCACGCACGTGATCAAGTGCGTTGGTGGACCCACCACACGGCTGGTGAGGAATCCTCTCCTGCTCCACCTATTGGGCTTGCTTTGTACTAGCATTAAATGGATTATCACTCCAACTTTTTGTCACTTTTCCCCTCCAATTAACTTGGGACTTCCATTTCCCCGTTTACCTACAAAAATAAAGGACAAAATATTTAAAAATAAAAATAAAAATAAAAATAAAATCTTATTAAACTAAAATAAAAACAACCTAAAAATAATTAAAAGATCCAAAAACTCACAAAATATTAAGATGAAAATATATAAAACTAGCTTATCAAATACCTCTAAACTTAACATTTGCTTGTTCTAGGGCAAAAGACAAAAAAAAAAAAAAAAAAAAACCTAAAGAAAAAAATCATAAAAACAAGTGATGATTTAGTTTGACTCACAAAGTTTGTTTTAATGATTTCATAAGTTATATAGGTCAAAAACAAATGCAAACATTTTAAAAGTTTAGATTTTTAACACATAAATTAGTCCAATCCCATTTTTGATTGTGTGTGTGTGTGAATATCCATTTTTCAATTAATTGCAAGCAAATTCAGATGAGTTTATACACACTGGTGTTATTTAAGGAATCTCAAATTTATTATGATGTTTTAAACCCCATATGTCTACTTTTTATACCAACTCTTTATTAATATAGACTAACATGTCATTAAAGATCAAAAGGACTTTATTATAGGTGCTAAGAAAGACGAGAAATATATACAAAGAAAATAAGAGAATTCTAATGAAACGTAAGAAAACCATAGAGAAATAGACATTTATAACACGAGAATACTACTAGAAATGATTGGAAGCCTCTTTTTTTTTTCATTTTCGATACTTCTCTCCTTTTTTTTTCTCCATGTTTCTCCAAACTTATTTCTTTGGATGCAATAGGGTGGTAGGATTTTTTTTTCTTTTAAAGATATATCAATGAATGACTTTTTTCTTTCTATTAGTTTCTTAATTTCTATATTCTATTGAAATATTCATGGATTCTCTTGCAAAGAGTAAGGAAACATTTTTTAAAAAATTTTTGTTAAGCTATATGGTAAGGATGGTGTAGGATAAAGAAAGAAAAAGGGCCAAAGTGCTTAAGGCTCAAGGGGTGAACAAGAGGTATACTGATGAAAAGGGTAGGCTTGAAAAACTTAAACTGTTAAAAAATAGCCTAAATAATCTTCTTAATGGTATGTTGTGTAGGATTTCGCCTCGGGAAGTAATCAAATAGATTATAGGGTTTGGTGAGATCTTTATAGGAACAACTAATATGTATAAACTTTTTCTAAATAAACAAACAATCAATTGATCAAAACTAGGTGCATTTAGTGTAAAGAATCAACAAGAGAAATAGAAGCAACTCAACCATCAAGCACACAAATAAGAACAATGTTTAATATTAATGAGACTTAGAAAATGCACTTGTCTTAAGGTTAAAATCAATTTTTTTGCATTAATATTTCTCTTAAAACTCTTTAATTATAGCAATTTATTGATAAATAGTGTTTTAGTGCCTTAATATGAAAATGTGTTTTTAATGTATTTTTATGTTTAATAATATTTTTAGTAACTTTTAGAGTCGTTTCGGTGTGTTATCGCGTGTTTAATCTGTAAATAGTCAAAATCGTAAAAATAATAAGTGGTTATTTTATTTTGAGTCTTAATGTGTTTGATAATGTGTTTTAAATTTATAAATATATTTTTTAACATTTTTAGTAATTTTTAAAAATATTTTCAAGTCTTAAAAATCATATTTGTGTTAAATTAAAAAAAATTTAAAATCTTAAAAATTTGTAATTATTTTTTATATTTTATTATAAAATAAATATTTTTAATAATTATTGTAAATATTTTATTTATAAAACAATTAATATTAGCGTGTTTGTAAATTTTATCTTTAAAATCCGGAGAAAACGGAAAAAAAGGTGCAAAAAGGCGAAAAATGTATCGGAACTTAATAGAAATTCGAATTTATTACGAGCAGACACGTGGCTCGTTTCATCCCTCGGATGCGCCGTCCAAATCATCTCGACCGTCGGATCTCTACAAGAGTCAGCATTGCGTGAGCCACTCGTCAGCAGTAGAGCCTGCGTCAGACTGACGCTTGTCAGCGGGCCCCACCGTTCTGAGACTCCTTACTCGCATGCGACAGTGTTCACTGTTCTCGTCTTGCTAACCCTCCAATGAGAATCGGAAGACCGATCTGACGGTCCTCGATCTGGACTCACTTTGGGCCTTTTTGTGAACTTTTTCAGACCGTTGGATCACATTTGAATGGTCCAGATCGTTTTGTTTTAGTGCCTTCATCGGTTACGCAGCAGCAGATGTCAAACTCAAATTCGCACTCACAGCACGGGAATGTCGCGTTGAAAAATTGAGGAAAACACGTCATCTTGGCCGAGATTTGGTAAAAATTGCTACAGTAAAAATTTATAAAAATGTTAAATACTTTTCTGTTGTTGCCCATAAATGCCGAGTTCTTTGCCTCGGTTCGATACCCCTTCTTGCATTATAATAATATTGTTGCTTAAATAGTTAGTTTTTAATTTTAGTTATTATTTTTAGTTTTTAGTCTATTTTTTAAAAATATTCTTCAGTTAATGTTGTAAAAATTTTGTTCAATAATATCTATAATATTTTATTAATTATGTCTTTTTAATTTTTTTTAGTTGAGGTGAGAGAAGAAAATTTTCACAAAATTACTTTAAATATTTTTTATTTTTTTTTGTTTTTTATGCATTTGTGATGCTAAATTATTTTCTTAGAAAACTTAAAATTTTAATATTTTTTTTGTTAAAACTCTATCAAAATTACGGTTTTGATTTATCGACAACATAGACTAGCACAGATAATGCTTGGGAGGTTCTTGATTATTCATAGATAGAGAATAGCTCGGTAAATGCTTAATTTATCATCTTCGTTGTTGTTTTAGTTAAGTTATGTAGAAATGTTGCCTATTTATTAAGTTGCGCTTTTCCTATATTATAGACATAAAATGACACAGTAAATGCTTGGTAACTCTTGATTTATTATCGACATATGATGGCATAGTGTATTCTTCAACCAACTAATAAATAAATAGAAAAACAAAAATATATTTAAGATAATTGTCAAAATGAAACCTTTAAACCTCAAGCCTATTACAATTGTTGTTTTACTTGTTTAAATTATTGTTGTTATTGTCATTATTTTGCTTAAATTATCTGTACTTGTTGTTGAAATTCTATTTACCTTCATTTCCTGTTATTAAGGTTCCAAATTGTAAAAATCTGAAAATAAAAAATGCTGTAAAAATGTGTAAATATTATAAATATATTCTCTAAATAATAATATTAATCCTCATATTTTTCAACTTAAAATAAAAAGAAAAACTTAATATAATATATATACTAGAACTGAATAAATCTTTCCCTATGGGATTGACCTCGGATTCATTAAGTAATTATTACTTGAGATAATCTTATACTTGGAGTTATTTTAGAGTGTGTTTATAGACATCAAGACCAAGTATTTTTCAAAGAACCGTATTCAATTTCAAGCAAATTCTTATCATAGGCTTTTGATCATCAAACTTTATCATCACTCAAAAACAAAAACAATTTTTTATAGTTTTTTTTTAAATCCTAAGAAAACGAAACGTTAAAAACCAAAAAAAAAAAATTATAAGAAAGACAAAACAAAATAAAACAAAACAAAACTCTCACCCCCAAACTTAAAATTAACATTGTCCTCAATGTTAAGACAAAGAAAAAACAAACAGGGTAAAGAGAACTTCCCTAAACAATTAATGGTGTAGGCAACATATTTTTTCATGCTAGGCGCCATGGCTTCCACTTTGAGATTGTCGAAAAAAAATATGAACGTTTTGTACATTGACCTCTAAACTTGTTCAAAAGCTTGAAGAAGGACCAAAAAGAAAACAAAAGACTTACTAACTAAAATAACTAAGAAAAATGACAAAACAAAAACAAGCTAAAATAAAATTTAAAAATGCTTGGGTTGCCTCCCAAGAAGCGCTTAATTTAGAGTCGTTGACTTAACTTTTAGAGAAATGCTCATCAAATAATGGCTTTCACCCATAGTAAGTGTCAAGCATCATTACATATGGGTCTTAATTATAGATGTCCTCAATCTTGATAAGATTTAGAAGTGATCCGCGCATTGCACCAACAACACATGTCTCCAAATGATGTGCTTTTGACGGGAACTTCATTATTGGCTTGAGCTTGAATAGGGTGAGATGTGATGATGGTGATGTCCATGGCCAATGTGAATTGGTTGGTGATCTATATGTTGGAATCATTGATGAGCTCAAATCAACGGTCTTATGCGCTTCCACATCTTTTTATGACCCTTGTAGTTCTTCTTCATATAGGAATTCCTCTAATAATAAGAGTTCCAATTGTTTTTCAGTCTTCACTTCATTATTTAAAACTATGCATGCAATTTTCTTTATAGAACTCATGATTTTGGATAGATATCTCGTGACTTAGAAGGTATAAATCATAGCAATCACACAAACATCCATGTGTTCAGCTAAAACAACGTTAAAGGCTTTCAAGTTTTCATCATTAGGCTTGATCTCTTGTAGTGGTTCAAAGTCCCATGAAACCTTCTCATAATTCGAAGTACTTTCCCAACCTTGATTGCTAGAGTCATCATCATCAAGCCACACCTTATTAGTCACCATTTGATTGTCACCATGAAAATTTGGAAATTTTACTTCATTTTCTAAGCGGCTCTCTAAATTTCTTCTCATGAGGTGCTCCATTTATTCATCAAAAAACCGCCTAGAGTCTATCTGAACTTCGAATATATTGGTCCTCTTCATGAATTGGTTGACAATATTCTTCATTTGAGCTAATGATTCTTCAAGTCTTGATTTTTTCTCTTCTTGATGCCTGAAGGATTGGTACATAAAATTAGGGTGATAGATGTTTGGAGGGTATTAGTGACTCTAACCCTGCAGTGAAGGATCCCAATGCCAGTAGTAGTTAAAATCCGCAATATTATTCAATAAAAACATTGTGCTCTCATGAATTCTATCGAACAACTGAATACCGGTTACCAAGGCTCTATTATCCACCTAAATTTGTATTTTCTCATTCAATCTATTGTAGAAAAAGAAAGTAAGTGACCGATGTGACAAATTATGATTGGAGTATCATTCAACCATATCATTGAAGCTCCTTCAAGTGGCATTAAAGGTTTCATGTGTTGTTGGGCAAAACTTACAAGCATACGCCAATGAAACATCTTGGTATACCTCACAAAACAAATGACTCAAAGAAAAGAAAAAATAAAACAAATAAAAATAAAATAGAACAAATAAAAAAATGTTCAAAGTAATCTTAGAGTTAATTGGTATCAATATTACCCAAATTAAACAACAATACCTCGCAATGATGCCAAAAAACTTGTTGTAAAAAATCTACAAGTGCACGAAATTGTAGACAAGTAATAAAGAATGAGTAGAATATTATTCCTATGAGGATTGCGTTAATCTAATCAAGTACCAAAATTGGTTAACTTTAAAATTATTTGAACAATTAAATATAAAATAGAAAAATAACAAAACAAAAATATAAATTAAAACCTAAATAAATAAACAACTAGGGTATCCGATTTCACCTAAATTAATCCTATTCAAATTACCTAGTTTAATTAATCAAAATTTATTTTTATGTTGACAACGAATTTCTCTAATTTAATTATCAATCTTCTCAAGCGTCAATAATCATATTTCAAACATGCAGATCCTACAAATCTGTGAAGATTTGAACATGTTGAAATTCATTAAGTATAAGAAATCACAAACGCTACACTAGGCTCATAATTATCTATAACTTATGATGTTTTAATGGTATTTCAATCATGGTTTAGTTTTATAATCATTTGTCAGTCTCAAATTAAATCACAAATCATGTAATTATCGGCCAAAAAATCAAAAGCATTAAGGACAATTGAAACACTCAGCAACTCAATGAATAAACCTCGAATCAATTAAAACTAGAATAAAATTTAACAATCATAATTCGGCTACGTCGTAGCGCTAGAAAAAGAAAATTAAAATATAATTAAAAACAAATATATTGGCTCCAACACGATTAAAGAACAAAAATAAAAAGATACAAAACTAGAAAGTAAAACCGAATTGGAAGCATTATAGGTCTTTGGCTAGATATTCTCCTTCTTCTAATTGTAGCCTCCAATAATACATTCTCTAATAATAAATGCATATCTTATGCACTCAATTAAGTAACCAAAACATCATGTATGGTATGTTACCATAAATAAGGATTGGTAAATTAATTTACCATATAAGATAAGATAAGTAAGTATCGTATCAGTTTCCCAACCCAAGGGGAGTTTCAAGTTAAGTATGTTACAGTCTCGATAATACGACGACCTTGCACTTGGGCCTTTAGTTTAAATTTAGTTATGAAAATAAGTTAATGTTGGTAAATAAGCATAATTAGTATCATGCATTGAGTTTTAGAGAGAAAATGCTTTGTAGGTTAAGTTTGGACTTACTGAGCAATAGCTTACTTAGTTATTTCATGCTGTAAGAAATCCTACCAAAAAGCCGAAATAAATATTGTGGTTGAGCCAAAAATGGCGGTTAGGCATCGTGTAGGTCTGAGTATGGATACCGCTATTGGATAGCTCTGGTGTTTTGAAAATTGTGTTTAAATATGTTATAAGTTTGTAATAGTAAATGGAAACTATTTGACAGGATATGCTATGTGTTTTGAAGCTAAACAAAAGTAAATGTTGTTAATGAGTGTAGAGTGATATAAATATGTTAATATAAGTTTTCAAGTCTAAGTTTTCAAAGTAAAAAAAATTATTTCATATTTTTTTAACTAAGTAAGATTAAGTTAAAAAAAATATAAAGTAACGGCTCGAATAATCTAGCTATCACATATTGAGCCCATTACATGTAAATTATGGTGGGGAGACGGAGGAAAATAGCACAATTAAAAAATGAAATAAAAAGTAATAACAAAATTCCGAGGAAAGAAAATTATAACATATTTTCTATCTTAAATTTCAAGAATTCCTAAAATACCCCTACATCCCTACCCTGACAATGGTTTCTCTATGATGCTAAGTTCGTCATCAGTCGACAACGTCTCTCTCTCTGCTCTCTCCCTTCCCTATTTCTCTCTCTTTCTCTCTCTTCAACGGACTTGGTGATCGTGGATCTCGCAACGCTGGTGGAGTTGCGATGGTCCGGACAGCTTCACAAGATTCGACAATTTGTGTTCTTTCTCTGGCACATCAGAAATTGCAAAGGCAATGAGAGCGTCATTGAGCTTGTGATCTTGCCATTCCCAAAAGGCCTCTAAGCTCAATATGGTGTTGCTCATAGCGTCGATGCTCTTGGGACGCCATGAGCGATACCGCATATGAGAAGAAAGAGAGGAGGAAAAGGATGGGGGAGAGAGAGAGGAAGAGAGAGAATGGGAGTTAGGGTTGGGTAAAATATTTGGGGCTTAGGATTAGAAAATTTGGGGTAAAATTAAGAAAACCACACTTAAAACTTTGAAAAACTTGAAAATTTCTATTTATTAACAAGTTAATTAAATACGCTAATCACTTCAATCAGTTTTAAATATTTGTTATTTCGAACACTTTTTCATTCTGGGGTAGTGCCATTGTTGACCAATAGCAATCCTCCACCTATAACTGACACTGCATTTAGATAAGAGCAATGCTAAAGGGTCTTTGTGGTGTTCAACACCACACGTTCCAGGCCCACCAGTGAGATCCACACTTTATTAACGGTATTCAACACCATATATGCTCCTGAGCATTTTTCTTCGAGATAGCATTGAAGTGTTCATGCACGTGTGAATTGGAGCACCGCTGGTCTTCTTCAGCATTTTCTATAGTTAGTCAGTGCTTTAATATCTCCTTTAATATCTAGACCCTTGGGTACTTGGGTTTCTGGTATTGGTCATCTTGAAGCAAAATACCAAATAATGTCCGCTGGGATATTGAATACCTCGCAAATTTTCAATTATGTGACAGTTTGAATTTCAAAGTTTCGTCAAATTTTCAATTATATGACAGCTTGAATTTCAAAGTTTACGACTAGTGAAGAATACTTGCTTACACAAGCCGTACCGTAACTTCAAGAAATGGACACTCCAAAGACCTGCATAGTAAGTCAATAAACAGCCACATCCTCCAGGGTAACAAATGGCAAGTTTACCTTCAATTTGTATTCTCCAAACACGGAAAGCTAACAAATGGCGATTTTTACTTCCATGCTGATTTCTTTTCTTTTCCTTTTTCTCTTCCAAACAGAGACCTCTGCTGTTGATAGCATCAGTCGGGTGAAATCTATTAGAGATGGAGCAACTTTGGTTTCTAAAGAAGGAAGCTTTGAGCTTGGTTTCTTCACTCCAGGAAATTCCAAGAATCGTTATGTCGGAATTTGGTACCAAAACATCCCGGTTCAAACTGTCGTCTGGGTTGCAAACCGATGCAACCCAATTAACGATTCTTCGGGCTTGTTGACGATAGACGGCACGGGCAATCTTGTACTCTTGTATCAGAACAAGACTGTTGTGTGGTCGACGAACTCATCAATACAAGCACAGAAACCAATAGTAGAGCTTTTAGATTCTGGAAATCTTGTACTAAGAGACGAGGAAGATAGAACTTCAAAGAGCTATTTGTGGCAAAGCTTTGACTATCCTTCTGATACGTTGTTGCCAGACATGAAAATGGGGTTGGATTTGAGAAGAGGTCTTAAGCGGCGTCTCTCGGCGTGGAAGAGTTGGGATGACCCTTGTCCTGGAGATTTAACATACGCGTTTGAGTATGATCCACAACTTCATACATTCCCCGAAGCTTATATACGAAAGGGGACCGCAAAGTTCTACCGCACTGGACCTTGGAACGGCCTCCGTCTTAGTGGCTCACCAGAGCTAAAATCAAACCCGCTTTACGGTTTCGACTTTGTTTATAACGACGATGAGGTGTATTATATATACAACCTCCAGAACAAGTCGGTGATCTCAAGAATAGTTCTGAACCAAACCACCAGTTTTCGTCAACGCCTTACATGGATAGAGGCAGAACATACTTGGAGGATATATGCAACAGTGCCCAGAGATGATTGTGATAAATACGGTGTCTGTGGAGCCAATGCAAATTGTTTGGTAAACGACAATCCGATCTGTCAATGCCTAAGAGGATTCAAGCCCAAGTCTCAAGAGAAATGGGATCTAATGGACTGGTCTGAAGGATGTGTAAGGAATGATCCACTGAACTGCCTGGAGAAAGATAAACATGGGTTTATTAAATTTTCTGGGCTAAAAGTACCAGATACCACAAATTCTTGGGTGAACAAGAGCATGGATTTGAAGGAATGCAGGGCCAAATGCTTGAGCAACTGTTCTTGTTCGGCTTATACGAACGCCGACATCCGTGGAAAAGGCAGTGGTTGTGTCCTTTGGTTTGGGGATATGGTAGATGTCAGGCAATTTTCCGCAGGTGGACAAGATCTATTGATTCGCATGCCACATTCCGAGCTAGGTATGGGGCTTAAGTATTTCACAAGAATATCATTATAAATACTTCTTTGGTTCAATTTAACTTTATTTGATTTTTTGTTTTGTTTTCAAAATAACTTAGAAAAAGGTAAAGCTGATAATAAGATGAGAGCAGTGATAGCGGTAGCTGCCATTGGAGGTGTTTCTGGGATGCTCTTCCTTGGCTATTGCGTTTACAGGAGAGGCTCAAAAGGTAATAACCTTTGTTCTTACTCTGTTTTCATTTTCCTTCCAAAAAAAAAAAAAGAAAAAAGGATTCTTGTCGTCTATGCAAGAAATATGGTCACATTTGCCGACTTTGGACCACATGTAAAGACTTTTGTTTTAGCAACATGATAAGAGTCCAAACTCTCAAAAAAAAAAGAAAAAAGTGAAGAGTCCAATTCTAGGGTGGCAATTCTAACACGTATTCAGCTTTGATTGATTAAATATTGCTTAAATTTTTTATGCACCTTTGATTGACAATTTTTTTTCCCGAAAAAATGTTGCAATATTAAGCTTTACTAAATTACTTTTGATTTCCATTTTTTTTTCTCTCTTTAGACGAAACCGATAGAAATGAAATAATAAGTAAGGATGGAGATGAAGACGAGGACCTTGAACTTCCTTTGTGCAACCTGTCTGCTATAATTGCTGCCACTGAAAATTTTGCACTATACAATAAGCTTGGAGAAGGTGGTTTTGGACCTGTATATAAAGTAAGCTTTTGATACTACATTTAAATTTGGAAAAATATGTAAAACTTGTAATATAAATTTTGTCCATGCTTAGTAAGTGTTTGATTTTATCGTATCTGTCCGAAATGTTCAGTCTTAAAAGTAAAAAAAAATAAAAATGTGTCACTCTTTTGTTTATGTTTGAGCAGGGTAAGTTAGAAAATGGACAAGAAATTGCTGTAAAGAGGCTATCAATAAGTTCTGGACAAGGAATAAGAGAGCTAAAAAATGAAGTAAAACTAATTGCCAAACTTCAACATCGAAATCTTGTGAAGCTTCTTGGCTGCTGCATTCAGGGAGAAGAGAAATTGTTGGTTTATGAATATATGCCCAACAGAAGCCTTGACTCGTTCATTTTTGGTAAGAACCCAATCCACCTTGGTTGCATTACTCATTCCCCCTTTGTTATTGCTTGATTAACCTGGAAAACAAATTTACAGATCAAAAGCAAGGAAAACGACTAGATTGGACAAAGCGCTTCCAAATCATATGTGGAATTGCTCGAGGACTTCTATATCTACACCAAGATTCGAGATTGAGAGTCATACATAGAGATCTCAAAGCTAGTAATGTTTTGCTTGACAGGGAGATGAATCCTAAAATTTCAGATTTTGGCTTGGCAAGAACGTTTGCAGGAGATCAGACAGAAGAACAGACAGGCAGAGTAATTGGAACCTAGTGAGTGTTATTGTTTCACCTTTTTTTTAATTAGATTCTAAATAAAATATCATCCTCATTTGACTCTATCTAATGACATTACGCAGTGGATATATGGCACCAGAATATGCATTCGATGGCTTATTCTCAATAAAATCAGATGTCTTTAGCTTTGGTGTATTGGTGTTGGAGATTGTAAGTGGAAAGAAAAGCCGAGGCTTTCACAATGAAAATCATGGCCTTCCTCTCATTGGACATGTGAGCTGCTGAAAACCGTCATTAACTGAGTACATCATAGTACTAATCTAAATTATCAATATTGACATTTTCGACATTTTCTAGGCATGGACATTGCATAAAGAAGGCAGTTCATTTGAGTTGCTTGACAAACACTTGAGAGAATCAGAGCATAATCTAAAACAAGTGTTGCGCTGCATTCATATCGGTCTCTTATGCGTGCAACAAAGTCCAGTGGACCGACCCGATATGTCGTCTGTGGTTTTGATGTTGGGAAGTGACAGTGAGCTGCCGCAACCAAAACAACCTGGCTATTTCACGGCGACGGATTCGGCAAAAGGAGACACTTCTTCTACGAAGGCTGAATCATGCTCAATGAACAATATGAGCATTTCATTGCTCGAGGCTCGATAAGGCTTAACTAGTGTCTAATCATAGCGAACGTTCTTCAAGAAACCCAAACATTGAGATCAGCTAGAGTATACTATTGCCAACAGCTAATGAGCTTCAAAAGTTTCCAATACTTGTTTGGAGAGTCAGGAGTTTGTAGTTTTGCTTTAAAAAGTGGTGTGAAATAGTTTGTTGGATAGCTACATGAGTGCTGACAACTTTGTTTAATTCAACAGCACGCTATAGCTCAATTATTTTATTTCATTATCATGAAGTTGTAATATTTATGCTCCCGTTCGTTGTCTGTTATAGAGTTTTTGTCAATGTTTCTTATTTCTTAGCTTTTATTATACAGTTTTTTTAATTGATGTTGATCATAATTAAAGTTATAATTTTTTTGTAATAAATAAATTTATAATCTTATTTTGTTATCATAAAATTGCAATCTTGTCATCGTTGTTAATTATGATAGTGTTTTGTTGTTCCGTTTTCATTAATAAAAGATTATAATTTATAATCATAAAGTTGAAAGTTTTATTCTGGAGGCATCCGAAAGATTATTGGTGGTAATCTGGTAGACTACCTTTTTTGACTAGCACCACATTTGTGACCTTTGACCACTATCTTAAAAGGAGGCAGCGATAAAGGACTGAAATACTTAGGTGTCAATTTGAGAAATGCCCTTTTTCTGGTATTATATCACTTACAATGAATATAAAGACATGATTGCTTCAAAGTATTTTAGGTTAGGGTTGGGTAAATATATGTTATCTTAGGGTGTGTTAACCTTTTTACCTAAAACTAATAGCATGAATCAAATGGAGGAAAAAAATAGTAAAACACAATAGTGCTAATAAGAAAGTGGTGTGTAATGATCCTACCTATATGGCGTTACTTAACTACATAACCTTAATACTTAAATATATTTTAAGATAAGGTACTTAGATTTACAAAATTATTTTTTTAAAAATTTTAAAAAGTAATGTAATTTCTAAAAACTAACATAACAATAACTTGTAAAAACTTAATCTTTAAGAACTAGCACATTAATTTCTTAAAAACTATTCTTTTATTACCTTTCTTAAATTAAAATAATACTTTAAAAAAATTTCTAAAGCTAATTATTACTATAATTTCTTATTAGAAAATTTATGTATATTTGTTACAACATTTATAGATTTATGTCTATTTAAAAGTGTTAGCCCCCCCCCTCCCCCTCCCCCCTTTTTTTTACTGAGTTTAAATGGCTACAACCTTAGTATCTAGAGCATACTTGCATAATACTACTTAATTATTCATACACATATAATTTATGAAAGAAAACATATCACAGAATATACATTTTGTAATATCGAAAAAAATCCAAGTAAATTAATAAATATAATTAATTTAAGGATTTTTTCATAACTATACCATTAAGTTCTTAAGAAGTATAAGTTTAAAGCTTATGAGCATAGATTCGGTAGTATGTAATACTGTTACATGTCAAGGAATGCTCAAAAGTTATGCTGGAATTTAAACTGACATTAGAATTTTTCCAGAAATATCATATACGACCCTTATGATTGAAGGATTTATGAAATTAATAGAAATATTCTAAAATTCTATAATGAATAGTAAAGTTAAATTTATTAGAACAAATAAAAACGAAATGAAACAAATAAAAAAATGTTCAAAGTAATCTTAGAGCTAATTGGTATCGATATTAATTAAATTAAACAACAATCCCCGGCAACGGCGCCAAAAACTTGTTGTGGACTTTCTAACGCAAGTGCACGTATCGTTAACAAGTAATAAAAAGTGAGTAAAATATCATTCCCACGAAGATTGTGTTAATCTAGCTAAGTACCGAAATTAGTTAACTCTAAAATTATTTGAACAATCAAATATAAAATAGAAAAATAACAAAACAAAAAAAAGATAAATGAAAATCTAAACAATAAAAGACTAGGGCATCCGATTTCACCTAAATTAATCCTACTCAAATTATCTAACTTAATCAACTGATGTTTACTCCTATGCCGATAACGAATTTCTCTTAGGTAGTCATTAATCTTTCTCAAGCATTAATAATTTATCTTAGTTAGCAAATTTTCTACATTTCTGTGGAAACTCTAAACTTACCGAGATTCATTAAGAACAAGAAATTCATAGTGTTACACAAGTCTCATAGATATTTCTATCCTATGATGATCTCATGGCATTCAATCATAGTCTAATTTAATCATCGCTTATCAGCCTCAAATTAAATCACATATCATGCAAAAGGTGCGCAAACTTTTACAAGCATTAAGATTAGATTAAATACTCAGCATAGATAATGAATAAACATCGAATTGAATTAAATTAAACAAAAGTGAACATTCATAATCCGGCTACATCGTAGCCCTAGAATAGAGAAAATTAGTTCCTAATGAAACTAAAAACAATCCTAAATAATCTCTTAAACATGATGAGTGAAAGAAAAGAACTCTATTTGGTTGCGAAGATGGTTTCCGTCTCCGGGTTGCACCGTTCTTCTTTTCCAAAGCAGTGAGTTCTCCTCTCTTGTTTGTAGTTTTTCTCCCTTAGCATTCGTGTTTTAACCCTCTATAATGTTCTATTTATAGACTAGGGTTTGAAAGGGTAATTTTGGAACGAAATTATACTAAAATTTAAACTGGGATCGCAATGGCGCCTAGGCTTCATTACGGCGCCTAGGCGCCATGATTGTAGCGTCTAGGCGCTATACTTGCCCGCGTCTCCTTTTCTGAACTGGCACCTAGGCTTCATGAATTTGGCACCTAGGCTTCAAAGTAGCGCCTAGGCGCCAAGATTGTAGCGCCTAGGCGCTACACTGATTCTTCCAAATGGCACCTAGGCGCCCAAATTGTGGCGCCTAGGCGCTATGCTCTCGGGTTTTCTGTGTGAGGCTTCATCTGTAAGAGCGCCTAGGCGCCCATAAGCTGGCGTCTAGGCTCCATTTTGTCCCGAGTCCAGTTTCACTTATTTTTCGGTCCGTTTTGTCTCGCACTTTGCCAATATGCATCTTTTTTCCTCAAAACCTACAAAAGAACATAAAACATTATCAAATTCTTATAAATTACTCAAAACTAACAAAAATATTAAGTGAAAATCGTCTAATTAATTAGCCTAAAACTAACTTATCAGTTAAATTTATTAACTTTTTGTGATCAAATAATTCGGTTGATAATTTCCACCATGGTTTAAGACGGAAGAAATTTCCAACCATGGATAATGTCACAACCCGTCTTTTTCGAGCTGCGATAAATCTTTTTCTTACTTATTAATAGGCAAAAATTTAAGATTTTTTTTTAACAAATACTTTACATATAGTGGTCAAACAACTTCTGAAATACAAACATATACTTATATTTACATAACCACCTTTCCTTTACAATATAGTTTATCAAACATTACTTCTAAAATATCTTAAAATACAATACAGCGGAAACATACTGCGGCAGAAATGATACCCAGTCTACACACTGATCATCCATTCGCCACCTCATCAATAGAATTACTATGACCTTTTCGTCGAAATACCTACAACATGAAATACTTAATGAGCTTATGCGCAGTAAGTCCCATATAAACCAACATGCACATTTAATAAAATGCATGATCTCATTATGCTTTCTTACAATCCTTCCTTATCATTATCATTTCTTATCTTTAATTAGGGCCCAAGTGTTTGTACCATTGCGCACTTAGGTCTATGTAACATCATGACCATACTGTAATCCTTAAACTCCCCTTGAGTCAAGAGTTAGTACGACACTTTTCTTAACTTTTGGTGATTTGTTTACCAATTCACTTATTATGGTTATCATACCATGCATGAAGTGATGATCACATGTTATACATAACATAAATGCTCTTGTACGACATAGTACACACATGTACATACTTTCTATACACACTGGTACGTATTAATATACGCATAGATATATGGCATAATGTACTCACAGGTACTTAACATAAAATATACACAGGTACACATTATCATATACACTCAGGTACATGTCATAATATACATTCAGGTACATGTTATAGTATACACTCAGGTATATATTCTATATACTCACAAGTATACACCTTCATATTTATAAATACTCATGCCATTGCAAACACACAAGTATACACCTTCATATTTATAAATACTCATGCCATTGCATACACACAAGTATACACCTTGATATACACACAGGTACATATAAACATTTCGCACTCTATGCCTACAATTTCATACTATAGGTGGGATGGGTACTTACTTGATTCGAATGTCGGGCAACTCAACCTCGATTACCTTTCTCCTAGACTCCTAGGATCCTGTTAGCCAATTATAAAGCCATTAGCCAAATTTTACTATGTTTCGATACAAAACATCTGTTAGTTAATAAATTCCACTACCCTATCGTTTCTAACGAAGGGCAGGAACCTTTTTAACCATTCTTTTTCCATTTGGAATGTTTTAGAGCGGTTCAGGTTATTCGGGCAAAAATGACGATTTTGCCTTCCGTGGGTCCACTAACCTACCCGAGCTCGATTTTATTATTCTTACGAAAATAACTACATACTAATTTTAAAATAACACCCTAGTGGATCAAATCTCCTTATTTCTCATTTATGTCCCATTTTCATAAAACTTTGCGGTTTAGTCCATGAACTAAAAAATTTGACGATTTTGCCCCTGGGACTAAAATTTATCTCTTTACATCAAAATGTCCTATTTTTCATAAGGAATATTTTTGCTCAAAGTACCATACCTTAAATCATTTTGAAAAATAACATGTTTACCATTTTAACATTTTTTCACTTTTGATAAATTCTTGAAAAATCAAAAACTCACAAACGGTTGAGTTTTTCGATGAACCGTCTGGAAGGCCTAACAGTTTCATCATGATCTAAAACTTTTATGTTTTAACTTTTCTCAAAATCTCACTGCACAAGGGTATTTTTGGGCGTTTTTCAAATCTGTAGAGGGAAAACTTTTTCTTTCAATTTAGTCCTTAGGCTATTTTGGTGAAAATTTATTTTAAAACTGTAAATCTACCCCTGTATAAACAATTTCAGCCTTTGTTGGAATCATTCCCATGTCTAAGCATCATTTTTGAACAACTAACTCTAAAATTGCAAAAATTGAACTTTTTCAATAAAATATCACTTTTCAACCTTTAAACCTTAATTTTACCATATCAACATGCCATACATCAAGTATCCATGATATTTCACCAAATATACTCAAGACTCGTGCACTTCACAAAGGAAAAAAAATCAAAACTAAAATCACAATAATTTTTTTTCAAAACTTACCTCAAATAGCACCTTTTGATTTCTAGCTTTCCAAAGCTCTTTGAAACTCCTTCCTAAAGGTCATTTTCGTTCAAAAATACCTTGGGTTAATTTTTTTTCTTAACCCATGAAAAATCCCTTGAAATCTTGAAAAAAAGTTAGATTTTACCTTAAAATTTGTTGAACTTTCTTGAATTTTTGCCTCTTGAACTTAAGTGGGACTGTTTTTGCAAAGTTTTGGGCTTGAGGAAAATTTTGGAGATCTCCCCTAACGGCTGCCGGAACTAGAGGTGGAAGAAGGAAGAAGATTTTTGGATAAAATCACATTAAATGCTTCTTTATCTCTCTTGGATGACTCATGGCAATCTATGAGTATACCCCTCGGTGGCACAAGGTGATTGGGTCACTTTTCTAGACATGTGGCCCAATAGAAACCCAGTGGAGTTAAAAATTTATACTGTGTAATTTTTCACCACATAGTATTTTTTCTATACTGCTGTAGTCAAATCAATGTCGTTTCATATCCTTAGACTGTGTAAACTATTTTCCTTACCTTCGGTTCTCTTTTAGAGGCCAAACGTAACTTTTTTCATATCTACGTTTTCACTTAGCAATATACTTATACTGCATCGGCCTCTTTTTTACACTAGGTTAGGTCTCGGTGGACTCTATATCATATTTGTATTCTAAGTACCTCTGTATTTGTATCACAATTTTATAATTAATTGTGATATAAAATTCATTTTATGGATATTATTTACAAATTTTCATGTAATTAAACTCGTAAAATCTGTATTAGAAATATCCAACATTGCATCACATTACAGTGAAATTTTCATTTAATACAACTTATTTTTTATATTATTGTAATTTTATAAAAATTACAATTTTAAGAGTAAATTCATTAATTAAACCCAATTAAATATTATGTTTTATTAATGAATTTTCATGGTCATTACAGATAAATTGAGAATTTAAATTATTTTCAAGTATAGTATAGTATAGTATTCGTAGTGTACCGAGAAACACTCTAACATATCGCAAATCCTTGATTGCCTACTAGTTAAGAATCGGAGTTAAGTGAATAGCATTTTCAGTGAAAAATGCTACCCGAGCTCATAAATTGACACTGTTAAGAATGTGTTAATAATGAGGTAAAGTAGAAAATGTCAAGATTGTGTTTATGCAGTCTATGAATAGATTTAAGATTAAAAACAAATTATTTTTTAATACTATTTAAGATTTATATAGTTCTTGATTTATACCGATATTTGTTCTAGACTGCGTTGAGCAAACCCAACAATACCAAAATTTCTTGTCAGCAAGTTAGTTTTCCTCGACCAGATTAAGTTTTATTTGCTTTGGAGAAACTTGAAGATAAAATATCCAAAAGGTCAAAAAGAAGCTCGATGAAAAGTGGATCTTGTTCCCCAAAAAGACCTTACTTTGCACCATTCCTTAAAGTTAAATATGACATAATTTATTGAGGAAAATTATCTCTTCTTTTCCACTAAGATAGGCGCCACACATTTTGGCCTCCATGAGCAAAGATTTAGTTCTAAAAGCTAGCTTCGAAAGCCACCTAAGACATGTTAAGCATGTTAAGGATTTAACCCAAGATTAACCTTAGGTCTATATATAGGCTTCAAACATTCAAAGGCTCATTTTCTTTGCACTTTTCTCTCCATCTTTTCGAGGGAAAAAAAAAATTTCTCTTTGATTTCCTTAAGACAACCGTGGCTCCTCCATTAATTTTCTTCAAATTTTTCTTCCCAACCATTAGAAAATCATTAGCCAAAACTAAGCATAAGGAGAAAGCTTTGATTGAATCCATCAAGAAGAAGAAGAAGATTCTTCAAATGCATAAATCTCAAAATTTTCTCTTTTTAGTTTAAGAAATGATTTATGGTTTTGTTTTAGAAAAGTTGACATGTAATAATATTTATTTATGTTTTTGTTATGATTTTAATGGGTTTACATTGATGTATTTTTAATATTATGCATGTTGAGTATGAAGAAGGTTAGACTAAGTTATAGCCTTGTATTTAGAGGGATTTTCACTCACTTTGACTTCCAAAAGGACACTTTAAAGACCGTTTTAAAGTATTTTAAAACCAAAGAGTGTTTGAGTTACTGCAACATAAAATACTATATATAAGATGTAAAAAACTAGAATCTTGACTCTAAAACAACATTTTTAGTGTTTGTTTTTGAGCCATCTAGCGAGGTCGCAGCAAGGTGGTAAAGGAGTAATGACTTGGTTGTAACCTTGGTAGAATAAATGGCTTGTGGGTCCCATTTATGTATTGTCTTTTTTTATGTAAAGGTTGGAACATCATTTTTATTGTTTAACAAGACTTTCGTAGTAATTATAGTACGATAGATAATTTTATCAAACTTTTTCATTAAGTGTTGCATGTGAAGTTGTGGCTTGGGTTGTGACCTCGAGTGTGTAAAGTGCGTTTTGTTTAAAAAACCTATCCTATTTTCATTTTTGAGAGTTGAAACCAATTAGTTCATCATTGAGATTGATTCTATAAAAACTATAAATGCAATCAGTGATGATTTCTGGAAATTTTCATTTGAAGTCATATGTGGTGTTGCGACATAAGTTACAACGTCAATATTATGGATTTCAAAAATTGCACAGTTTTAAGTTTCAGAAGTTGAGACACTTTGTTTGTTACTCCCTTAGGCCCTTATAACCACTATAGAATAATTCTAGTTATTTCAACACTATTTCATTAGATGTTATACGTAATGTTTCAACACGTGTTGCGACTCTGTTACGACTCTAGTAGTGCGAGTCTTGTTTCTCTTGGTTTTGTTTTCCTAAAGTTAAAATATTCAATTTATATTGAGTCAAAATTGTTTAGTATTCAGGGCAGTTTGGTTTGATTCCAAAGCTGTTTATACTAGGTGTTTCATGAGGTGTTGCAATATTGTTGCAACCTCAATAGTGTAGTTTAAGTTTTTGGGTACAACGACCCTTGAAAAAGTCTGAATCACAATTTTTATAAGGCAAAAAAGTTTTAAGTCTCAATGTGATTGTGAATTTTTGTGAAGAAACTTTTTGAAAATTCTGCCTCTAAAAAGGACCTTTAAGTAGATTTATAAAAATGGTTTAATTGATAAAGTTTACAAAATTGCAACAAACGGAATATTAAAGACATAAAATAAATTTTTGAAAAACACGAAAGTTTTTGTCCTCGTCAAAATGAAGTACATCCGTAATAAATTTTTAGTAAAACTATCTTTGACATATGGTTTATAGAGACTTTAGAACTAAGAAAAAAATACAATTTTGAAACTAATTTTAGAACGAAAAACCTATTTAGTGGTAGAATTACTATTTACAATTAATAAAAAAAATTGTAGTACTTGAAAGGCTATATGAGTTTACAATTCATATTTCACTAAAATTCAGACTCCAATTTAAAATACGGTTGATGAGACTGTAAAAGTGTACATTTTTTAAGTATAAAATCATTTATTTATATTTTTATTTCTCATTAAATCCTCTAATTAATAGCATTTTGTGTTAATAAGTATTTTTGTGTCTTAGTATGTAAATGTGTATAAAAATTTATTTTTAGTGTATTTTTATGTTTGATAATGTTTTTAGTAATTGTTAGAGTCATTTCGGTGTGTTTTATAATTAATTAGTTTGTAAATAATCAAAACTGTACAAATAAATTTATGTGATTGTATTTTGAGTCATAAGATGTTTGTAAATAAATTCTAAGTTTGTAAATATGTTTTATAATATTTTAGTAATTATTAAAAAGATTTTGAGTTTTAAATAGAATATCAGTTAAGGTTCGTTAATTTTAAAAGTTTTTATTTATTTTTAGTGTGTTTTATGTGTTTAATTGTATAATAAATATTTTTGAAATTATAGTGAATATTTTGTTTATAAATAATTAATTTTAGATTTAAAATTTTGAGAAAAACAGAGCAAAATGACGTAAGAAGGGGCAAAAATAGACCTCAAATGCACAATAAATCAAAAAAAGAAAACAAATTCAAAAGAATGCCACATGGCAAGCTTGTAGCCATTTGATCAAACCTTCCACGCAATCCAAGTCGTACACCGGCCCCAGTTTTCCTTGTAAATTTTGTGCAACGCAGCATATGAACGCATCTTTTCTTGCCCGTCAGATCAGATTACTTGTGCTCCATCCAACGTTAACGATCTCTTTGCTCAGTCCTGCACTTTCTAGCCAAGATCTAGTCTTTATTCTAGTTTTCTGCACGATCTATGGCTGCTGTTTGTCCGTTTCTTACAGGCGCCACATAGGATTAAAGAGTAAAATTAGTAGAAATAAGAGCTAATTCTCGTGTGGAAAGAAGCAAAAAAAAATCAGCTTATTTGATTTGTTTAGTGAAAAAAAGAAAAAGATTGAATGTTGCATCCGCGTAGGATGCAACTGAAGAAATAAAAAATAAAAAATATTAAAAATATTAATAAAATATTAGAAAATAGTAAATTTTTACTACTATAAAAGGGGCTCTCCCCCTTCTTTGAAAACTACAGGCATTCTTTGCCCCTATCCCCTTTTTAGTTCTTGCTTTAACTACTACTGCTTTTTAAGAAAGAGATGTTGTTAGGGTACTCCATTGACCCCACTTCTAATATTAAAACCCACTTCTAATATTAAAATAATGGCCAAATTAGTGTAAAGAGTTTGGTGAGACAAAAAGATGATATTGTATGTATAGTACTCTGATATGAATTTAACTCTATATCGGCTTTGTAAAGTTTAAATTTTTATGGAATAAATTATTTTTTAAGTCTTTAATAATGATTATTAGTGTTGTTATGCTGCCCACTTTTACATAAATTCAATCATGCTTTCGTTATAATTTCATTGTGTTGCATAATTAATATTAATAAAATGAAATAATTCTCAATTTTATAGGATGTCTTTTATTGCAATATGACTTATTATGTTGTCCATTTTAGATATTTCATAAGATGAGGTATTGTCAAAATTAACGTAAAAATTTATTCCATTTAAATATAATAATTTTGATTTGTTATTATCTTTTCTATCTTAAAATTATGTGAATTATAATTGTCGTGACAACAGTTATAATTTTTCATGATTAGTGCACAAAATTACTAGTGAGAGATAACTATTTTGTTACTTTTTATAGGCAAATCTTTACTGGATTATAGCTTGCTATATTATTACTTTTGGTTGACTTTTAAAATTAGTAACAGTGCTTACAATTAATGAGAAAAAAGATATAATAAACTAAATGCCTTAGATAATTATTTAAAGTTAAAATTCTATATTAGTTACGAAACATACAAGAGATTCTCGAAACTTTACCATTTTAATTTTATGTTTTAAAATCTTATTTTAAAATTCTCAAAAATATTTGTTTTCTTTTTAAGTTTTGTTTTGAAATATTCCTCTGTCATTTTAAACCTAAATATTTTCAATCTTTCAAAACTGACCTCCTTGTGGATATGACAAGCATTCTATACTACAAATGTCCACATTTAAAGAATCATTTTGGGCGATAAAACAAAAATTTTGATGCCCTTGCTTGTCAAATTGTTAAATTAAGAGGGAAAATATATAAGTGATGTATCCCTATCCTTTTTATAAATATTATGTTAATTATTTGCATGTTTTAATTAGTATGTTTATTATTTAACAAATTAAAAAAGTCTAAAAATAAAAAAAAGCAGATGCTTTTCACTCACTACTTTATTCGTTCCAGACAAAGAAAAGCTTAGTGTCTTGTCTTTTGTTTCGTAAGTTTATGTAATCACACAATTTTTTAGATAGTGGATTCGATCCCATGGCCATAAAACTAAAACCCTTACTTAAGAAAGTTGGAATTTTTAAGTGTGTCTGGTGTGACCTCCAATGATCTAGGATCCGATTAATTGAGCATTATTCGACTTGAATTTTTTTGAAAAATAAAAAAATAAAAAATAAAAAATAAAATAAAAAATACTTGCAATTGTTTTATAGTGTTGCAAGTTTAATCGACATTTTGTTGCAAGTTTTTCTCAAAAACACTTGCAATTGTTTTATAGTATTTGATGGAGATATAAAGACTTGTTAGACAAGGACCCTCATCATGGTCTTTCTATGAAATATTTGTTAGAAGTTTTCATAAATAGGTTAAGTCATGAAACAAGAAATTAGCTAAAGAGAAGAGATGGTATCACTACTTTTTACCAACAAACTATTGATGAAGCCTATCTTATGATGAAGACATGGTCAAATTTTATTATTGGATGAACTATAGAAGAAACAATGTAAGAAGAGAGAATAATTCAGAACCTTGGCCTAACACCCAAACTTCAGAACCATCCTTTTAACCTAAAAATTCTTTAGGAAATTTGAAAAATAAAAGTTCAGAGGAAACCTTAACAAAGTTTATAGAAATCATGAAAAGAATATTAGAAAATTTATCGAAAAAATTGAGATAACTGCAAAAAGACCGAGAGAAAATGAAAACTATTTTGTGTAAATTAGCATCAAAGGTTAAACAAAATGAAACCATTATTGTCAAAGATACTTTAGCACAAAGTTGTCACTTAAAAGAACCTGTTGAGTTTGGAACCCACCTATTTTGAGAAACAGACATTAAGAAAGAAATATGGGGAAAAAAGAGAGAAGAAAACTTAACTGTAAAAAAGGAACAATAATCATCCTTAATCCTCGGTCCATGGATTTTCAACCCAGGAGCTCTGCCACGATTTGAAGGTTTAAAATATTTAACCAAGTTATGAAGCGTTAATTTCTTCATTTCTGCTACTTTTTTTTTTATTTTTTTTAATGGGGATGAGTTGGTTTAATTTAAACCCGTGCCAGATCTCAAGGATTAAAAATTCCAACCTCTCTCTCTATTCACAAATCTCCTCTGTCTTTCCTTGGAAGACAAGCTTGCTTTAGGAGCTCATGAGACAAGAAAAATACACAAAACAAATTTCACACACCATGGGCACCTGCACGTCCAGTCGTGTGCAAGTTTGCGATATACACCATCCGATTTCATCTGTACGACTAAAAATTGAGCACTGCCGCAGAAACTCCCCATTTTTAGAATCAGCTACAAATTATAACTCTAGTTATTAGAAGAAAAGAAAAACTGCATCATAGTGTTTTTATTTTTAGAGTTTTTGAAAATATTTTTATACATTTTTTGAGGTAAAAATTTCAAAAATATTCTCAACACAATTCCTCAAAAATTTTCATTTTTTAAAACAAAATTATTTTCACCTATTTTTAAAACATTATCAAACATGCCCAATGTTTTGGGGGCAAAAAGCCAAACACTAATACTAAAGAGCAATAAATCAATTAATATTAAGAAAAATGTTTGTAACATACTGTCCAAATTCAGGGTAGCTTTTTAATCATTATCAGTTTCATGGAAATCATTATTTTAACACCGAAAAAAAAAAAAACCATTGAAAAAGGAGGGTATCATGCAAGGATATATTGCTTGTGAGTTTAATTAAAGTGAATTATAAGAATGACATTATGTGCGGCTACACTTCCAAGGGAAAATATAAGGTCAGAAAACTTTTTTCAGAAGACTTGAATTATATAAAAATTAAATTAAATTGACTGTTTAATAAATTTTTCAAAAATAAAGTTATAATTAATACGGATGGCTTGGTGGTACTGCCATGGGTAGAGCTACTGACATATTAGAGTGGAATAATTTTGGAATATTTTGGAAAAAAAACTAATTATTAAATCTTAAAACTTGTAAAAGTAAACTTTTAATATTAAAATAATTAGAAAGTAAAAATGTTCTAATTACTATAATAAAAAAGTTAATCTATCAATCAATAAGAATCAAATATCGAATTAGCTATATGCAAAACGTGGTTTTAAATTTTTTATCAAGTCTAGCATATAACAAATTTAGCATTAAGAACAGCATTAGAGAGTCTTTTTATATTCAAATGTTAAATTTATTATTGACACATCAATTTAATATTGCATTAGAGATGCTCTTATACTTCTGCTACATTAATTGTCATTGGCCAACTACCCTAGAGCACTTGGCGTGATGGCCAGAGGTTGCCCTATTAGATAAAATGTCTAAGTTTCCCTTCTTTTTTTTTTTTTTTTCCTTATACAACTATTTTTAAACTAAGTTTTAGGAACCAGGCATTAAGCTTGTGCATTAGGTATTTAGTTTGAAGTTTGAACTATGTTTTCAATTTCTCAACAAGACAAGCAAAAATTTGATTAAATCGTTTATCTATTTATTTATTATCATTACTACCATTAGGGACAATTCGTTTGAGTTATTACTTTCATGTTGGAGTTCACTGTACAATCTTAAGGGAAGATCATTTTTCTATTTTATCTACATATAAGTTGGAGTTAATTTGCTAATTAGCTGAAGAGCTGTTGCTATGGCGAAAAGTCTATTTGGACCTCAATTGCCTTCAAATGACTTTTCAGCTCAATTTTCTCGGTCAATATTTATAATAGTAGCACCTATTCTTATTAAGCACCATTATCTCCCCATTAACAATTGCTCATGTATGTCGGAAGGTGTTTTGTGAAGTATGTCTCCCTGGTGTGTTCTGGACAATATACTGACCTTAGTCCATCAATCAAAGTGTAGGAAATCTAAATGTGGTGTGGCGGAGATTGCGCCGTCCCGTCCCGCCCCACATCGGCCTGCTCCAGTTACATTTCTATAGGACCACAATTGGTAGAAATATTTTGCAATTTTACAATAGAATTCAATTTCTTTCAGCAAATTAAATCCCAGTACCAGTAATCCCTGCAAGAACAAGAACCATTATTGAAACAATGGAACCTATTTCTATCACGCACAACTATCTCTCTATCAACAATATCTGATATTAGCTTGAAAGGTGTGTGACAATCCTTGCAAACTCGGAGATTCTTCATTATCCGAATTGGCATTCCAGGTTCCGTGTTTATCAATCCAAAAACAAGTGCTAACTTCTCGCTACTACGGTGCAGAAACTTCTTTCTTGCCTTCTTCCATGTCCAAAAGAACAACTAAAGTGTTGGGGACATACCTTTTTTCCTTCATATTTTTAAGTAGCTTTTCTCATATCCGAAATATCTCCATAGCCTGAGGATGGCTCTCATCCCCGACGACAAACTCGTGAACTGTTCCATCTATTGTGATCGTGCTCCACCCCAGCGTCTTCTTCACGCCTTTCTCTCTCGTCAACTTCCTAACTCTTATTATGACAACTTCCTAATCTCTCTGCTCAGATTTTCAGTAGCTTGTTTTTGCACATACTTGAAACATCAGGAACCCTCACATCGCATGTACAATCATAAGGATATATGTCAAAACCAGGGAAAAGCATCTAAGCAGAATGTGAGACAAAATCCATCACTCCAACACTGCATGCCCAACACAAAGTATAAATGAATCAGATAATAATTCCAGGCCATAAATATATATACCTAAACATGGAAAAGCCATAATGTATACATTATCTAAGAGGCGGAGCGTAATTTAAACCAAAACTTGGTTTGAAATTTAAATTTTTTGAGAAAAAACACTTTAGATACATGGTTGAAACCATTTGTACTTTGAACTACATTGTCAAATGCATTAGAGAGCACATTTTATAATGTGCTTGTACATCTACGGTTGCATTTGCATATAGGGGCTCATATCAAATTCGATTGAAATAAAGGAAATTTTGTGAGAAAATAGAAGCAGCAAAAATGAATTTGAGATGACTTACAAGGGAAAGCAATGTCCCTTTTTTAAACTTTCTGCAAAAAACATTTACTGTATCACATTATGACATATTAGTGTATCTCTAATGCAATGATAAAATGATGTAGTAATGATAAATTTAACACTTGAATGTTAAAAAATACTCTTTAATGCAATAGTCTTCTTAATGTTAAATTTGTTATATATTGAACCTTGTGGTAAATTTGTCGTAAAGTTTACTATATAGTAAATTTGGTATTTGATTGCTTACTAGTTAATAGATTGACTTTTTTGCTTTTATAATTACAACATTATCATTTTTTAATTATTTTAATATTAAAAATTCACTTTAACAAGTTTCAATGTTCAATAATTATGACAAAAGATAGATATACCATTTTAAATAGCATTATACATAAGAGCACAAAATAAAATAATACATCAAATATGCTATTTTTATATTCTTTGGTGGCAAATATAACATTGATATTGGTATTTACATTGAAGATGGTCTTAGATAAAAGGCCAACGAAGTAGAACCTTGAAAAATTTGACATCTCTAGTATGTTTCTATTTAGAGTTGAAGTTGATTTCACCTTTGGCTCATAAACTATTTTTCTTATCCCATTTTGATCCCCTAAACTTCAAAACAAAACTAATTACACTCTAAACTATACCTTTTATCCCGTGTTTAGTTACATAGTCACGAAAATAATTAAAACTCATCGGAATTAATAGTTAGATTCCACTCCTGGAGCACCAAGTTGTAAGGGCACCATTGCTTCAGTATTATTCCACTTCCTTAATAAAATTCGCCAAGACAAGATTCTGCAAGTTTTAGCTTTTGCTTGCAAGAGAAATGCAATAAAATTACTTGCTAGCCTCTTACAAAACATGAAATTTTGATCCATGAAAGATCGAGTAAGAGGTGAGTGAGTGAGAAATAGAAGCTTTGATCACATCAGAATAGTTTAAGCAAAACAGAATTGTCAACAAAAAAAAAAAAAAAAAATTTCAATCACACACCTCCTATGCAATTTTGTTACCCCTAAAAAGGGGAAGGGAAAGAAAGTACTTTCCCTGTTTCAGATTTAAAGTGATATTTATAATTTCACTTTTATGCCCTTTAATTTATATGCAAATCTTTTCTGTCAAAAAGAAATTGACAACCACAAATAAACTACAAAGATTTAAGAGGAATTTTTTGGTAAGATCACAAAGAAAAGCAATTCTTAACCACAGCCCTCTTTCACACAATATTTTGAGATCAACAGATGAGAAAATAGAATCATAAGAATGGTAGAAATCAAAATGAAATAAATTACCTCTGGTTGCAGGTTGCCGGCACCGTCCACTACCTAGTCGTTCCCAGCAAGAGGTGAAATCCATTGTCCGTGTGGGAAAATGCAAGGTAAAAGCTGACATTATATTTTCCCCTAGTCCTTCACCTTCTTGTCCAGATAGATACCCCTCAGGAAAAGCTCATCGGAACAAAATCGCTTCAAATTGTCAATTGCAATGATGACAATCCATTCAATCTTCTTGTCAATTACGAAATTGAGGGATTCTTTCTCCACAAACTATCTCTAGAGTAAGCACTTTGTTTTGTCATTGTTAGGATTTCGAACCTTACAAATTTGAAAAAAAAAAAATCAAGAAAGTTGCAGAGAAGAGAGATGACAAAACCTTAAGGGGGGCTGAAATCCCATTGCAGCCGTTAAAAAATTTGAGTGGTGTCCATGGTTTTTGGAGGGGTAGACAGAGAGTGGGAGAAAGAGAGAGAGATTTTATGAGGTTTGGGTTTAGTTAGAGAGAGAGAGTTTATAAGGCTAGGGTTAGAAAATCATCTAACTGAAGTGTTGGTGAAGGAGATTTTATGTGTGCATGAAGTACAGATCTTCAATCAAGTGCCACGGAAAGTTGACTTTCAAAATAGCTATATATAGAAATCTTTATGTAACAACTATCCCAAGGGTACCTGAAAATTTGAAAAAGATCACCACCAAAATAGGAAAAACTAATTGTATTGTCTGGAAATGTACTATAATGTAATCAATGCCCCAAAATGTTCCATCATTTTTTGGAAAAAACCGCATGTCTATACTTTTTGTTACCTGACTTTTGTTGTTTTCATCTTATAGTTCCCGCCACTACACAATTCCTGATGCACGTTGGTACTTTGCCCCATGTTTCAGATCGGTAAGCAACATTTCTTGTCAGAAAGTTATTATTGATCAGCTCCGTCACCAACTCCTCATCAGTTAGCTACCATTAAAATATCTATGAAAGCATTCATCTTCTTTCTTGCAGCTTCCGCGTAGGGCTTTGTACACTTCAATTAAGAGCCCAGGGAATCGACTTGTAAAGTAGCTATCAAGACCACTATATAGTTTTCCTACAGATTGCTAAAGTAGTCACCACAAACCAAAGATAAGTTAGGGTAAATTCCATCAAGTTAGACTCCAAGCTTTTAACTTTGGTTCTTAGAATATCAAATTTAACAATCTTGAGCAATCAATTAATGAAATGGCAACTAGGGTCCCAAATGCCAAACTTTCAAAAAAATTATCAGAATCGAACTTACCAACCATAAAAAGTTACCAAAATGCCAAACTTTTAAATGTACATTTATGTAAATTTTTGTGGCATCAGCCGTTGGACAACAAATTCAATACATTTTCAAGTTTAGGGTCTCAATTCTGCAAGGATTATTTCATTCCTTTATGTGTTTTGCAAGTTCACCATAATGAGCTATCATGTTTCGAATAAATCGTAAAAGGTCTCGAACACTCTCAAATCTATACGTCGAATATTTTTCCATGTGGCTAATTATGTCTTTATTAATCCTTTCATCCCATGTTTGTAGTGGTTCTTTGTGTCCTTTTCCTTCTCCAATGGTAACTATTGCAATTTTTGTCAACACTATCAAAAGATCAAAGTACTCGTGATCACGATCATAATTTAGTCTATCAGTAATTTCACGAAAAAGTGAAAGTCTCTTTTCTGGAGTCCAAGACAGTACAAGGCGGTCCAACATCTCGTTTCCTTCTGGCCTAGGAAGGGTAAGAAATAGAACTTTGCATCAACAAAAGTTTAAATCATTTTGAATTAGATCATATATAAACAAATGTATTGTTCTATATCCCTCTTTGTAACAAAATCAACAACAACAACATCAACAACACTGCATCGTTAAAGAGTTTAAAAATGAGCTTAATTATTGATATAAAGTATTACTAGATTTGATGTCAATTCTATAAAAATAGGATTTAATCTACAAATGTGAACTATAAAAATAATCTTGCCGAAAATAGAGAAAGCTATGATAGCTAAAAGAAGCATGGCCCTGTATTAACTGTGTTGCTTAATTCGTGTTGAAGGAAAGTACATAATTGTACCTTTTCATCTTAGGCTTTTGGTCACATCGATAGGATGAAACATCTGAAGTACCAAAAATGATATTCCTTTGTTCCTCTTTCTGGTTTTTCAGAAAAATTTTAATCAACATTACTGAGTATTTGATAATTGCATAAGATAATTAAGAAAAAAAGATGTTTGTATTGGATACGAATCAGATAATAATTGAGATCCTGGTTTAGCTTCTTTACTTCTACATCTACAGTATCCTCGATCTCATCCATCGGTACTTTCTTCTGTGAACAACGAATATAAAGTGTCAACATATAGTTGGAAGAGTATTTTCTAACGTATCCCAAAATTTATCAATATTGATGTGTATATGTAGTATAGCACACATGAAAGAAAGAAGGAAAGACAAACAAAGAATATTTATGCAATCCGCAATAAATTATGGACATATTATTTTGTATTGCTCCATGAAGTTCTTCCTACTTCTCATTTGAATGCAAATCTTTTTTCTCCTTGTGTTAAAAATAATGATAAAAAAACAAAGATAAATCTGGAAGTCATTTCCACTTCCAAGATTTTCAATTATATTCAAAGAAAGAAAAATACTGAAACTGAACCGGCTCATAATTAGTGACAGCCTCTTCCGAATCTCCTGAAACTTTTGTACACTTGGAAGAATTGGAAGAAGCTGCTCTTGAGGAGTGCTCTTTCCACTTTCCATTTGTCTGTATAATTTCTTTCCCCTTCTGCTAAGGGTAATAAACATCAAAGATCAACCTAGAAGTCCTTTCAACAAAGATTTTCAAATATATTTATAGAAACTTGTTGCAGCAGTACAAGTAACTTAAAATGAAAGGAAAAAAAAAAATTGCAATAGAACGAGCTCATAGTTTGTTGCAACCTTTTTTAGGTCTCTTGAAACTTTTGTCTTGTTGATCTCACGTTCCAGCCTTTTTCCCTTCTGCAAATAAATAGTATCAAATATGATCGCTATCGCAAGTGGAAACAAAACCTAAAAACAAAAAAGAAAAAGAAGTTGAAGAAACAGAAGATAGGTTAAAAACTCAAAGTAAAAGAAAACAACTATAGGGACAAACTCCATAGAACATATAGGGACAAAATCCATGCTAGCAGATCCGTTTACCAAAGGCTTACGACCCAAGGACTTTCATGAGCACACTGCTCATATAGGTATTGGTTTATTTGATGATACTTTGGTTTAGTGGGAGTTAACTTTGGATGTTTTATGTTTTACTTAAACATTTATGTGTTTGTTTTGGTTTTCTACAACATAAAGTTGATAGTTTATGGTTTATCTTTGAATTTGTTTATTTTCTATATGCGGTTTCGCATTGTGTTTAAAGATTTCGGATTGATCATTAAAGACTAAAGTAGGGCTAGTTAAAAATAAGCATATTTGAGATCGCATTATATGTAATTTCCATGCTACTCATCTATACTTGATCTATGTCTTTGAATATGTTGGTATGGTGACCATTAAAGGCTCAGTCACGATTATTTGTGATAAAAGCCGCTTTGAACTCATGCTAATATCAGAGATGGACCAGATTGAAACTAAAATATAGTCTAAAGATAAATAGCATAAAGTTGCACACTTAAAAAGTTTATGATATAATTGTTTCAGGAATAATATGTAACCCAAGTGGGAGATTGTTAGGAAATTTTAGTCTCCTATTAGGTTATGGGCAACATATTAATATAACAATTATGTTATGGCTATTTAATTGTAATGGGCTAATTTAAGCGGTCTATTTCTGGGAAACCCATATGCTACTAACAAGGTATGAGTCTAATGAGCGGATACCTAACACTGACTCAAGTAGGTTTTATGGGACCCTAATGGAAAATTATATAAAGGTATTATAGGTTATGATCTCCAAGACATCAAATCATTTTAAAGCTTTCTTCTCTCCCTATCAAGAAGAAAAAATACCGATTGAAAATTAAGATTATTTGATTGAGAGAGACAATCACCTGTTCATCCCGTTTGTCTATTGTCGTAGAAATTCCACACAAGTGTTGATTGTTATCATCATGGATACATGTATGTATCTTTAATTCAGTTTCTTGATAATCTGGCATAGTATGGTTTTAGGACTGTGATATGATTATGCTAAAGTCTTACAGAATTATTAATATTTAGAATTAAGAATTCAATCGCAGAGAGTCTTGGGCAAGAAAGTGAGAAGGTGAGAGAAATAATCATCATCGGCGAATACAATAGATAAATATAAATTAGCAACAAACCTCGGCGTCGACGCAGCTTTGAGATATGACTTTTGTGAAGCCGGGTTTTGCCCCTTCATGCAAGGAAGCTGCTGGAACATTATTACCATTTTCAGCAATAATATTCATATCTTTCCTTGGCATTGCAATGGCTGGACCTCGCAGGTTGTAACCTTTTGAGGCCTCAACAACATGCTTAGGATTTGCAACTGGAGCTTGAAAGTTTAGCCCCTTTAAGATTGCAGCAGCATATGATCTTGGCTTGGGATTTGCAACTGGAGCTTGCAAGCTTGAACCTTTCGAGGTTGCTGCAACATGTGATATTATTGGCTTCAGATTTGCAACTGGAACTTGAAGCCTTGTCTCTTTTGTGGTTTCAGCAGCATATGAGGACTTACGATTTTCTCCCTTATCGGCCATTTTTTACTAAAGCTACAAGAAATGTAGTATGTGGCAGCCGCGGCGAGGCGAGGCGAGGCGGGCGGGGGCGGCGGGGTCTGGCAAGGAGATGTATGACGATGCGGAGGCAGTGGGGCGTGGCGAGACGAGATGAAGTGTGGGGCAGCGAGGAGGCTCGGTGAGAGATGCAAGAATTGGCTTAGAGAGAGAGAGTTATGGGAATCGGTATAAGCTGTGCGAGTGCCAGTGCAAGCGCCGGAGGAGAAAAGATTCTTTTGAGTTCATTTCTAATGAGGGCGGAACACATCATTAAGACATCATTCTTTATTTCTTTCTTCGATTTCATCGACTGTCTGTTATTTAGTTTTATTTTCTTTTTAGGACAAAAAAATAAAAATAAAAATGATAATAATAATAAAATAAAAAGCAATCCCGCCTAAGAATCATGTCGTTTTGAAGTAACCTCAAGAAACAGAGATATCGCCAGACAATCACGTATCACAGACGACATCGTCCGTGAATGTTGGCGATCAAAGAGGGAAAATGGACCCGCCGGTGGGAGGAGCTCGTCGGAGAAGACTCCGGCGAGCGGAAAAGCAAGAGCGAGATCGCGACGATGACGGCAACAGCGATTCTGTGTTCATTGCCCATCCAATATGGGCCAGTCGTTTCGTCGGAGAAGAGACCGATGTCGTCAAGATGGCCGGAGCGGAGACTGACGGTATCGTTGTGGGCAGCGGCGACTGCAGCGGCTGCGGCGGCCTTTTTTAAGCCACGTGGCAATTTCATCTTTCTGGACTGGAATTCAGAAAACGATGTCGTTTCCATTTAAATATTTAAATTTTTCGATGTAATTTTAAATCTGGATGCTTAGTGATAAATAAAATTACAAATATGACCCCCTTAATAATTAAAAGAAATGGGGAATGTAACGACGCCGCGTCCATTACAGCGGGGCCGGTATGAAATTTTTGAAGGTCCTATACGTAATTGCAATTACGGTACTTTTTAGAAATACGGCATGTAACCCTTAATATATATATATATATATATATATTGAAGATACCATATGTAATTATTGAAATAAATGTTTTGCGTCTTATTTGTTTATGACAGCATGCATGACGTACGTAGAAAAGTTAGGGCTTTATCGGTCCAACTAAGTTTTTTTTCTTTTTTTTTTGGTTTGTTGGTTGTTTTTTGTTTTTTGTTGCTGTTGTTTTCTTTGTGTTTTTTTTTTTTTTTTTGGTCAGTGGTGTTAATTTTGCATGCATGCAAGAAACTGAGATAGAACAATGGAGGGGCACAAAACTAAGAAAAGGGGGTTAAGGGGGCCAAGGGTCATCTTTATTTATAGTTTTAGTTGTTTCATATGTAAAAAACAAACACTTCTCCTCATTAAAAAATAAAAAACCACAAACACTTCTCCATTTTGATAATACAATGGTTTAATTTGGCAATCATTTTTTTTTGTTTTCCAAGTTAATTGATGGATTTCTCGTAGTAATCTGCAATGTTTTCACTTCTGCTATTGGCTTCAAAGACAGTCAATGATATTACAACATGCATGCATATATGCACGTACATACGTGTGTGTTTGTCTATATATATATATATAAGTGTGCGTACTTTCATTTTTAGTTTTCAATGAGGTTGTCTCACTTTGACTTTTAGGATTCAAAATGGCACGAAAAATGGCCTTAACTATTATCAGAAATTATAACTTTAATATTTCCATTGATTAAAAAATTGTAATGGATAAACATGTGTTGCTCAGTGACTCATTTGCAAAAGACAATTAATATAGAAGGACAATGACTATGTGTGGGTTGTGAGTAAAGTAGGTTACGATTCTTAAAGGTAAAACGAGCAAGAATTTGTGTTTCAAGTTTTCTGAAAATTTGAGGTCTACTTTATTTAAATTTATTCTATTTATGTTATTGTCAAACAGTCACTTGACCCATAAGTATTTAAAACTGTTAAAGACTTCACGATTAATTAACGCAAGCTCTAAAATTGTCACTTCTAATAGGCTTCGAGGCAAATTTTGAAATTATAAAGACCAAAGTAAGACAACCCTATTCTTCACAGGTTAAGTTTGAAATATTTGTGTATATAAATTAATTTGACAGAGTAATAGCAATATACTATCATATTATTTACAACAATGGAGGAAACTTATTTATAATGAAAAAAGGCAAAATTATCAATGGAAATCCTATAGATTACTCATGCATCCTACAATTTTTGTTGATTCCAACAATTGATAGAGATATTTATGCTACCAGTACCAGTGGATTGATTTATAACATATGTCCAAAAACTATTTAAAATATGCTATAGTGGCATAATTAAAATTTTATGTGTTGATCAAAATACCCATAAACTAAATGTAGGGTTGTTTTCTCTTTCTTTCTCTTTTTCTCCCCCACCTCCCCCAGTCTCCTACTAGCCAACTCGCCTTCTTCTCTCTTGCCAATGCCATCGATGCTGACAAGAAACGAGAGCCAAAACCAGTTGGTTTTGTTGTGTGTTCCACATGCAGATGGAAAGTCTAGTTCTCGCCATAGTTGAGGAAGTAGACTCGAGGTAGCAAGCAACTGGAGGAAGGAGAGCAAAAGAGAGATAAACATTGGAGTCAACGTCGGATAGTCATCATTTGACGCTGATGAAGGAGATCGGAAGTAGATTTGAGCTCTTTCCATCAGAGGACTCTTCAGATCTCCCTTCGTGTTACGGTGACCATGCGGATAAAATCAGGCGGATGAAGCTTCAGCCTTGGTGGTTGCATGAAGATTGGATCTCCTCCCCGCATGCGAGGATCTTCTTTGACGTCGTTCTGGAGAGCTCTGCCCAATCTACAACCGGCAAGCTCCTCCTCGTCTTTTCTTTGCGGTGTCATGCTTCCATGGTAGATCTCTCCAACCTAGCCACGTAATGGAGGTCACCTCCCTCTCTTGATTTTGATGATGGTGGTCTTTTTTTATTTATTTGAAATGCTTTTATGATTTGTGTTGTATATTTTGTTATTTGATGGATTTTTATGGATTTTTTTGGTTTTTTTTTAAGTATTTCAGCATGGGTGTTGCCGTGGGTAATGGCAAATACTGGCCGATATCATGGCAGATATTGGTCGGACAACGCTATCATAGTTGATTACTAGTCAGTATCTTGGTTAGATGCTGGTAATATGTTGATTATGTTGGCATCATTGCTGGATACTGGTATCATAGTCGGACACCAACTGTATCTTATGAGTATATATGGTATTCCAAATCTTATGTGATGATATGCCTACAACGTCCTGTACAATTATTTTTTTAGTGGTATAAATCAATTCAAGTGGTACATCTTTAAAGACTCCCAATTGATATTGTAGATTACGTTTATATTTGGCAAATGGTGCCGGCGACCGCCACCATTGAAAGAGCAACATAATCTAGTACGTAACCTGTGGTAATATAGCATATTACTCTGGCAAATTGCAACTAACTTTGGTCTAATTGGTGTGCATTGTTGGTCCCCACAATGGAATCAAGTATTACATTATTGGTGCTAATTTAAAGGGTCTTTGGCAGATTGTGGTCTAAATTACTTTCTCAATTATAAACAGTATAAAGCTCTCACATGCTACCAAAAAAACAAAAACACTACAGTATAAGGCTCTCACATGCTACAGTAAAAACAGTTCTAACCACTCTGTCAAATATCCTACTAATATATTACTATAGTGTTTGGCTCTGACAACAATGGAGCAATTTCGACAAACACATTTTGCTAATATTTGACCGATCATCTAGAGTGACAAAACTCTAATCCTATTTGAGAGGTAGAAGTTATCTGGTCTTCGGTAAGCTATTAGAATATTCAGGTGATAGGCAATAGGCGTCGTTGGTATTAGCCGTTGGGCAATTTTTTTTTTCTGACAACATGATCTCGAAGATTGCCAATGCTAGTCTAATAGATTACTCCGGTATGAAGCACCATGAACAATGAGGCAGTTTCCACAAAATGCATTTTGTTGACATCATCATTGGTCATCTAGAGTGGAAGAATTCTAATCCTATTTTGAGTAGTAGAAGAGTTACCATTCGCTATTAATATAGTGACATTCTAAAGCTTTCCCATTTTTTTATCCATCTTCTAGGCTTATGTGTGTAAATGTCATGCGGGGGGTAATCCGCTAATCCTTCCAGTCGGCGACAGCGTGAGTATAAAGCTCTCGCTTGTTAATTGGTTTAAACCAATTGGTTCTAACTAATGCTCTTAAATACCCAATAAACTTGAAAATCTCAAGCTTGGTCTGAACCAGAAGGCCCCACAATAAACCGTTGGACAAGCCTATCCGACATTGAGCCCATTTAAAGGATCTTTGCATCTAAAAAGAGTGATTATAATTATAATTTTATTTTTCATATTGTTATTAGAAGTTTATATGAATGAATTAACTAAGTGTATTGTAAGTATTGGTTTTATTTATTAAGTAGAGGACCCAACCTGAACTATATATGTGTGGTTGATTCTTCTTTTCTTTTTTTTTTACAAATAATTTTTGAATTGAGAGTGGGAAATTTAAAAAAAAAATCATGCCTTTAGCTATAATATATATATATATATATATATATATATATATATATATATGCACACGTATTTGATGTTACTGGGTATCTAGGTATGTTAAATTTCAAATCAATCGACTCAAACTGTATTGGGTGCATTGAAAATATTCCCAGTCTCACTCAACCCTAGTAGGATCCAACATACCTATAACAAGTCACTTTTAATTGTCAATGCGACTAAAGGTTTATTCTTTTTTTTTTTTTTTTTTTATGACGGACTACAAATTTTTTAAATACTACTAAAATGCATCGTATAGCAAAACCAACAATATACCTATTGAAAAATTCTATATATAGTCTTGAAATTTGAGACAAAATTATGTCATTTTCACAGTCAAAGATTCTCATAAAATGCATCTTATGAGGGAGAGCTCCTACACTATGTATATCGGAAAATTAAACAATTTCCCTCTAATTATAAATATTATTTTTCTTTTAATATGGTTTAACCCTTGAGTTTTAAATTTATAAAGTTCTCGCAAATGGATGCGTACCAATATAATTCAGTAGCCAGTAAGAGAGGATTATGCATTGTTCAGGTGCTTCCGAAGCGCCACACAACCTAGGTTAAATGGAAAAAAGAAACATGAGATTTTTTTAGTCCAATTATGACGTAATTCAAATCAATTAATAGATTTATTATAGAAAAAAACGTCTTGAGTGTGTAAATAAAGTTTAATTTCAGATGACCAACCTCATGAATTTTATTAACAAAGGTGATGGATGGCCATTTTCAGTTGGGATATAACAATAACATGATCTTCCGCCAATAGTCGTCAGTAATGTTGTCATAGAGCAGCAACGATTGTCGTTTTCTCGCCAACTCACATTGTGTAGAAAATGCCACAACATATTTGGAACAAATCATCAAAGTTTCAGTTACATCATCAATGCTTCAGAGGCATAAACAGAATCTTGCTTACATTCCACGCCATAATATCTGATAATATTTTCTTTGCAAAAAGTTGTAATTAGTTAGAATGTACCATATTGAGTAAACCTCCACATCCAGCAGCTTGTTTCTCTCCAACGCAAGCCAATAAAACACACAAACAAAGATTTTTTTTTTTTTTTTTCTTGTTTGAATGGAACACAAACAAATAAAGAATTTTGATCCTCTTATTGAATCCCTTCGCTACCCAAAAAAAAAAAAAAGTTTTGCCAAAAAAATTATAAAATTCTTCCTCTCTTTTATCATATAATCTCTTACTTTAATTGCATTTTAAATTTTTTCCTGCAAAAATTATCACCACTTGTAATTATGTAATATCATTTTACATATCAAATGTGATTTTCCACCGAAAACGGATGGAAGTAGAAATTTTGAAAGCGTTTAGAAGACCAAAGGGAATGGATTTTACATGGTAGATTTGGTAGTCAACTTAGAAGTGTATCTCTAATTGTTAAAGTAGATTTTTTTTTGTTTCAAAATTTTCCTATTTTCACTAATATGCTAATGAAATCGGTATAAAATTATTTAAGAAGGGGAAAAAAGAAAAAGAAAAGATAAGGAGAGTGTTGAAACAGAACCGCATAATTGCTGAGAACATTTTCCAGGTCGCCTGAAACTTCTGTCCGGATCTCATCTTGTGCTATGCCTTTTTCCTTGTGCAATATGCAAAAATATCAAAATATATAAGCAATCAACACGACGCACAAGCATACTATAATTAACGATCATAAATAATAAAATTACTTATAACACATTCATATGTTGAGATCGAACCACGACGTCTTCAGACGCAGCTGAAATTCTTCGCCATGTCTAGAGGGAAGAAAAAGGAAAGGTTCATTTCATCATTAGTGGCCATTAAAATAAAGATCATTGACAAGAGATTGAAATTAACAAGTAGTTACATAAAATGGATTATACATGATGATCAAAGCATAAAACAGCCTGTACAAAATACATAGTGACGAATAGTTTATAGCCAATAAATTAGAACGTGCCATAGAATATGGAGACGACGTGAACCTCATTAATTAGCAACATGGTTTGCTGTGTGATGGACCTGGTTAATTTTGAATTACCATTATTTTACTAAACACTTTAATTTCTTAAGTAAAGTGGTTTGCTGTGTGAGTGAGTGCATACAAAAAAAAAAAAAAATTAATTTTTCTTGTATAAAGTGAACTCTAATAGTGGCCAGTTCAAGAGATACTTAAAATGGTTAACGTGGGTCAAAACTGGTAATTGTTAGGTATTTTATTCTTAGCTTATTATCAATATATATTCCATTAAAAAGATCGTAAGAATGAACAATTAATGTGTATCAGATTATCCTTGTGTCGTAGCAAACCTATGTAACTAGGTATTAGGATTGATTTTGAACAACATGTGATGTAAGTCTAATATTTTGGATTGGGTAGAATTTAGAGATTGGCTTGTTTGGAGATTTAGTGGAGATCGTAAAGTAGAAAACATGTGAAAAAGATGACACAAAATCATAAAGAAGCAACAAACAAAAGGACAAGGACTTGCAGATAAGAGTATAATTATGATTATATAACATAAGCATATACACATGAAAGGTGTGCTTTTAGAGAGTGAAAACAAAATAGTTTTGAGTGTAATTTTCCTAGCAATTTAGAAAGAACCTATTTGGTTTAAGGTTTTGGTTTTAAATTTGATTTGAAAAGTATCTTTTAGATCTCCACAGACATTTTTCTATGCTCTTCCAGACAAGAGACTGCGTTCTTTAAGAGAAAGATTGTAGCATCGAAGGGAGTTCAACAATAGCAAATGAATTACAACTCCTCGCTGAACAAGTCCAACAGGTTGATTGTATACAACAATAACAAAATCAAAGGATTCTTTTATTTGTTTGAATGCAAGTTGTGTGTGTAATCTTTATTATTTATTTGATTATTCAATAGTTAGGTGTGCCTACTAAGGATGATTTTTTCAAACTATATAAAACTTACATGTGTTCTTTTTTTTTTTAATTCATACTTAGAGTAATTAATTACACTTTTATTGAATTTGGAAAATTACTAAAAAATATAACAATTGGTATCAAAGTAAAGTCACTAACATGTTTTAAAATGTGTGTAAAATAGAGTATATTTTCCAAGTAAATGATTTATTCTTAGTATTTATTCTTAATAAATATGCTTTTCATTTTAATAGGCTGTTTATAAAAATGGTTGAAACCTACTTTCTCTCTTTCTCCGTCACTCCAAAAGTTTTGTTTTGTTTTTGTTTTTTTTTTTTTGCGATTTTATATATCTCTCCATGGTCCATAAACTATACATCTTTTTTATTGTGCAGTCTTAATGAAATATTATACGATTAAAAAAAAAGAAGGTTTCCGTAGTTTAAGGGGAAAAACGTGGTCTCTGTATGGTTATGTGTACTAAATTGATTGTCTCATTGAACTTGTTCTCCAATATATATAGAAAATTAATTTCAACTAAACAAAAGAAATCAATATAGTATTGGACAAATAAAAGACTCTGCGTCTCAAATCCTAAAAGAAAACATCTTGTATACCTAGCGAAACTTCGCTTATAAAAGACATCAATTGAAAATAGTTTTACATTTACTTCGAGGTAAATTCCCAATTTATTATTATTATTATTTTTTTTTTGTAACCAACGAAAGAGAAAATATTTTGTTAGAAAAATAGTGGAGGGCTGCTTGCAATAGGAATCGGGTACCCCAGAAGGGTTATAGCAAGTTGTACATATTTTGTTTAAACAAAAAAATAAATAAATAAGTAAGGATAAGGAGAAAGAAAACAAACAAAAGTTTTAAATTTCAATACACGTGTTGTTTTTTTTTAGAGAAAGGGTCTTAAAAAGAAAAAGAAAAACAAAAACAAAAAAATTTGTTGTATATAGCAAATTTCAAAAACTTATGCAGTAAAGAATTGCTTCGTTTGATGATATCATTTTAACTATATAGTTTCAACTGCTATAGTATAAAACTCTTACATACTACATCAAAAAACAAACATAGACTATAATGTAAAACTCTGATATGCTAAAGTAAATTAATTCCAACAACCAATTTCCTATATATGCTCGACACAATTAGTTTTTAGATAGTTAGTAAATAACATATTTTTAAAAAGTTTAATGTGCTTTTCTGCTTTACTTTTCTTTTTGTTTCTTCTTTTTTTCTCTCTTTTCTCTCCCTCTACTCTCTCACTTCTGTGGTGTTCTCTCTCTACATGCTTGGCCTTAGTGGCACTGGTCGTATGTTCATATCTCCGGACTAATCATGGTTATCGTCTTTCGCTAATCCTCCAAAGGAAAATCTTCATGCATTGTTTAAAGCAAAAGGTCAATTTAGGAAGTGACAGGAAAGCACAGAACAGAACGAGGAAAAAGCTATAAACCTTCAAAAATTCTTGCTTTCTTCCTTTAATAAATTAAAAAAACTCGGGAAAAGAAAGAAAGAAAGAAAGAAAAATAGGGCTAGCATGCCTATGTGTAAAGAGAGAGGGATAGAGAGGAGAGAGTCCGAGAGAGCACGTGAGAGCTAGAGAAGTAGAGAGAATAGGGTATTTTTGGTATATAAAAATTGCTGATTTTTATATCAACAAATATTTATAAATTTCTTAACATAATACACGTTTGTGTGTGTGTGTGTGTGTTTTTTTTTTTTTTTTTTTTTTTTTTTTTTTTTTTTTTCTGTATAAGTGTACAACGGTAGAGTCAACTACGAACAGGGTAGCGACCATCCTATCTGAACATTTTTCTTTTAATTTTGCACAAAAAATTTTATAAAATTTGTATTTCATCTCTAAATATTCATGATCTCTTTATTTATCTCACCTTTTCTAATTAGTTTTTCTGGCTTTGTCTTGAAGCATAGCTGTGTGTTTGCAATTTGCGTCAATTACTTAATTTAATGAATGTTATAAACCCTTACAAAATTAATTTTATAATATGGGTTTGCTTTGCTGGATTATTCTTTTAAACAATGAGCCACGCCATCCGGCACATGACACTAAATTTTACTAGTCATATCTTGACAACATAAAGTCGGGCAATAATCACATAAAAAAATATTTTAGGCAAAGCTAAGTGGCAAGGTTGACTTTAGAGGGCTTATCTCTTGAAAGATTTATTTATCCAAAAATAATCATAACAATAAACGAGCAGTCTCCGAATGAGCTATCAAGTCAACTATTGAAGGAAAAACACTGTTTTAGTTGTAGTAAATATATATATATATATATATATATATAGGAAGAAACTACAAAAATTAGGTTCGATAAAAATATTATCAATCGCATGATCGTGATTGTGACAGGCTTGCGTCTTCACTTTCTTTCATAACGTTTTTACTTTCCCTTTCTATAAATAGGAAAGATTATTTATATTTACGTAACGAAGCATCTATGTATGACTAAAAAGAATAAGCTATAATAGGAATCGAAACGGATATGTCTAGTTAAGCTTCCATTTCATCAGGAAAAAAATTATTTTATTTACTAAGGCAAGGTTGTTTGAATGCGTTATAAAATTTCTACATATATATATTTATTGATTGGAGTTGCCCAATCAAACAATTAAAAAAGAATATTTTTTTTAGCTTCCAAAGGAATTTCAGAAATAAAAAATTTCCATAATATATATATATATAAACACACACAGCAAAAGAAATTTTTTACACCAATGATGATCGAATGCTAATTGGTGCATCAATATTAGTTAGTAATTAACTAATTAATTCACTCAATAATTTACCGGTTTATCATTAATAGATAAATGATATTGCACGGTTTTCAAAAATGTAGGGAGAAGAGAGCTTGATTGAAGCAGGTTTTGAACTTTCTGAGAAAGGGAAGTACAAGGTGGATTCTTTAATATGAACATTGGTGTTCTTGCTTGGAATGATGGAATTTGATTTTTTTTTAAGGGATGGAGTTTGAATCTTTGATTTATGGAGAAAAAAATGAAGTAATCTTGATTTTTTTTGCTCTAATGATGTGATTTTTGGTTTATAGGGTTTGAATCTTTTGATAGGCTTTATTTAATCCTTTCTTAAAGCTTATAATGATGCCTCGTTGATGAAAAAAAACCGTGTCTCGAATTTATAGTTGTTCCCAGGAAGAAAATTATAAAAAAAGGTAATGAACTTTTTTAATTTTAGGGCTTTGAACCCAACAATGGGTTCTCCAAAACCAGGAAAAAGATCGTGTGGTATAACAATAAATTGAGCAAATTGAGGTTTCTAGAAATTCAAAGATTCCATCACCATTTAAAAATTTGCCATGCACTTAGGTTGTGTTTGATTGGAGGAAAGGAATGCAAAAAATAGAAATGAAGCTTCCTTTTGATATTTAGTTGGTTTTTGGAAAAAAAAGTCATTCAAAATGAAATGACTTTTCTACCAAATTCCTCACATGAGAGGAATAACCATTAATAATTACAATATAATTAATATAATATGATAATGTATTATATATTATATTGTAATTATATCTTATAATTATAATATTGTAATTAGTAATATCATAATTAAATTAATAATATAATATTATTTTATTTTATACTATTATATGTTATGATTTTAATAATATAATTAAGTATTAATATAATATTATAATTCCAATAATATTATCTATTGTATTGTATGCTATAATTATATAATGTATTAAATAATTATAATTATCAAAATATAATATATATATATAGTATCATTATATTAGTATAATATAGTCTATTTATAACCCCATCTCAAGTCTTCATAGGACCCATCTTGTGGGCCCTCAAACTTACGGCTCTTATTGGTAAACCGTTCCGTACTGTCCTCTCTGGGGCCCTTTGGGTTTTTTTTTCGCGTCTCTCAGGTTCGAACCTCAAACCTCCCTTAAGAGGTTCTTATTTTCATCTTGAGTACCTGGAAATAAGAACATCTTAAGGGAGGTTTGAGGTTCGAATTCGAGGGACGCGAAAGAAAACTCTGAGGGGCCAAAGGGCCCCAGAAGAGACAGTACGGATGAGTGGAACGGCACGGGAACAGTGCTAGAGGGTCATCATCTTCTTCGTGAAAATGCAGAAGGGTTAGGGAGTGAGGGCTAACAACTTGTGCTGTTCTTCCATTTTTCTTAATAAATATATATGTATTATTCGATCAAACCCCACCTCAGAAGCGCTTGCAAAATAAAAAATTTATGTTAATGAGGAGGATATGGGTTGAAATCTGATGAAGAGGCAAACCCATATTCGGAAAAAAAGAATTGGATTGTGTGGTTGGCATACAGTGGCTGTGTCTTGTTATTAATCCAGAGCATCACAAAATATGCGCACATGAACCAAAATCAGCCAAACCAACATCACAAAATAATCCCAATTTGAACCCAATTTCTGTTTCTTTGCGAGAGCAAAAGCATTGGGGATGAGGAATTTTAGAGAACATCACAATCTGCATTGGTTTATAGGATCTAAAATTGAATCTTGCCCTTCCTCTAAATCAGATATTTGGTGAGGAGCTGGGATGATGGCGAGGTGGATCGCGCGGGGGTGTGGGTGCTCACGAGTTGGTGGCGCGGTGTCGGAAGGGTAGGAGTGGGATGAGTTAGAGAGAGAAGAAGAAGAAGAAGAAGAAGAAGAAGAAGAAGAAGAAGAAGAAAGGGAGTACCGTGAGCAGTCACCGAAACGTAAGGCCGGTGGGCGAAGGTCGAAACGAATAGAGGAGTTGGGTGAGTGGGTGGGTGGGGGACATAAGAAATCATCCTTTGTTGAATCCATTTCAACTTCCGTTGCTTTCTCAATTTAACTCCTCTTCATCTTTCCTACGAACAAATAATAACGTCAAATGTTGAACACTTCTTTATACCATCAGATCTAATCCAACGGCCACATAAAGAGTCTCAATAAGGCCTTTTGATAGTTTTATCTTAGTCTTTCTCAATTATAATATTATAATTATATGTTATAATATTTTTTATATTAACCATTATCATAATATTATTATATTATATATCGTTATCATATAACATATTATATAATTGTAGTTTTATTATATTACATTATATTTTATATACTATATTGATTATATTGATATATAAAATATTAGTGTTATAACAAAAGGGTAATTTTCTCAACATATTCATGTTCCATTTTATAGTATTTTAAAAATTACAATCAAACAAATGAATCAACTTTCTTTATTATTCTATTCTAGAACTATTTTCATTCTCATTCCCATTGTAAAAACAAATAGTTCAAAAGATATTAACAACTAAAAAAGTCCTTAATAGTGATTTAACGCTTGGAGGAGAAAATTATAAAAACCAAGAGCTTAAAAAAAGATTTCAATTTTAAAGACGCTTTGAAGTACAACTAATACATAGCCTAAATGCATACTTTAATACAGTGTATCAAATATAGCCTTATTATGAAATTTGTAAAAAAAGAGGGGGAAAAACGTTTTTTTCTTTTTAAGCTAGAACCTCGATGAAAGGAGGTGGTATGGTTGAAAAAACAAAGACAAATGAGAAACACCTAGCTTAATGTAACATTAAGTGCAGAAAAACCACACAGAAAGAGAGAACGGATAGCTAAAAACCGCCAACACCTTAGCCGTGGTCTTAGAAATACATGCCAAAATATTTGTCAGTCCCGCACACTTTCTTTACTGCTTTGTACACTTCAATCAAAAGATTTGAGGATTTACTTGCAATGTGGCTATAGAAATCTTTGCGCAGTGATCCGATTCTATCCTGAAAATAAATAGTCACCAACTAATTTAGTTTTAAGAGCATCAATCAGGCAAATTAATTTTGTGTTGGAAATGCACAAGGTTTACAGAGAAGAGAATGTTTTGCTACAATTAGTACCTTGATTTTCGGTGGATGCTTTCCATAATGAATGTACATGTGCCGAATAAACCGCAATAACTCTGGTAGGCTTTTGGTATTATAAGCACTATCTGATTTAAAATTTTCTATTCATCATTTGCATATTTCATTATGAATTCCTCAATCCTTTCGTCCCATTTTTTTAACATTCTTTCGCTGCCAGTTTCCCTCTATAGCTTTCCATTCAATATTTTTCAGCTCATTGCGAAGATCTTGATCGTTAAATTCGTATACTATTTGATAAGTGTCGCTTAGAAATGCAAGTTTCTTCTCCGGATCCCAAAAATGTGGATGGTTTTTTGCCTTCTTCGCTGTTAGACTGGTAGCAACATAAAAGAAGTGAAAATTAATTGATGCACTCATTCTCGTATGTATTGATGCATATGGCATTGCTATGGTCCTTCTATCTCTACTTGTTTAGAATAACATGAAATTCATCGTTACTCCTTTTTCAACGTCAATGTTACCTTAAGTAAATGTCATGTTGTATTTTTTGATACAAAATACTATGGAGAAGAATGGTCCTCCGGAGGAGGCTATAGACAAACTCTAGCTAGCTTTTGGTCTCCTGGTAAAGGAGCCCAATATCATGACTTTATGTGTAAGGCTTTGTGCATAACTACATCATATCATGTATATAACTCATGTTGAGCAATTTAAGGGAAAGTATAAGCTTACGTTTCGGCAGGATTCTTGGTCAGTAAACAACAATAAAGATGTAAGCTGCAGGATAATATGACAACGATAAGCCCCTTTTGTTTATTACTGTTCTCCAATCACCGCGTTCAGATCTACCAGTGATGCAATAAGAGAATATTTTTAGCAAAATCATACATATCCTCAACCCATACTTGGTCTCCGCGATCATTACATGCTTGCCAAACCGAAGTGCCATGACCTAATCCACAAAATACATGAGACACTTATACATACATACGTGCATACATAGAGGGTGTTTCAATACGAGTACTTACCAATAATAAAGTTACACGGAGTCACGTACACACATACAAACACATTCACAAATACGCACACATACATAAATAAATAGAGGGTGTTTAAATAGGCAAATAAGAGTACTTACCAGTTATACACACACAAACATACAGACATGCACATACATTCATAGAGGGTGTTGTATAGGCAAATGAGAGTACACACTCTGATACATACATAAATGGAGGGTGTTTAGACAGGCAACATACGAATTTTCATCAATAAAAAAGAGAGTTAGACACGTACACACATACACGCACATAGAGGGTGTTATATAGGCAAAATTAGAGCACGTACAGGCGCGCACACACAAATGGATACATACATACTACGTACATAAAGAGGTGTTTAAACCAGAAAAATATGAGTACTTACCAATGATAAAGCAAGTTATACACACGCACAAACATACACACAAATTCACACGCGCCCGCACATACATACATAGAGGGTGTTATATAGGCAAAATAAGAGTACGTACCAATAATGAAGTTAGGCCAGCTATAAGAATATGATCTATTATAACTCTTAGGAGGCTTCTTTGTTATGTCAATATTAGAAAGCGTCACGCGCCAAGTTGATCCTTTCTTATTTATTAGAATTTTTTAAGGCTTTAAGTCTTCGTGGGTCCAATTCATCATTTAACTTAGCAAGCTTGGAAAGCACTTTCCTGTGCAATAATAAAAAATATAACGTTATGAAGCACATGATATATCAAGTATGATCTCTCGTACTCCAAAATGTATAGGATAAAAATGTGCCACATATAACGTCTAAATCCCAATGAAAGAGCCATATATATAATTATATATTTATATATATAACTATTGTGTTGGTAAAGTTCAACAAAAAAATAGTTTTTAAGAATACTAATATTACACAATCTACGGTTATTTTGTGTAGGCAAATTTTTTTTAAAAAAAAAGAAAACCAAGAACTTTAACTTCCACTTTTCACTTCTATACTTGTCCCAATCTACTCTAATTTTAAGTTAAAGAAAGCCTATTAAGTTATCAATTGTAAGTTTAATCAATGAGATTAATTGGACAAAAAATTAGTTCCCATACATGGTTATATGAACTTATAACCAACCTTAATAATGTATATGATAAATCAGGGATTGGACCCCCATTCTCTGGAATGACTTTAAAATCTCCGTCAATAATATTCTTCACTAACTCCAATCTATCATTTAGCACAGCCAAAGATGTAGAGCCGATACCGTCATTTGTCACAACCTCATACGAACCTGAATTACTTGCCAAGTTAATTTAGATCAGTGCATCCAAGGTGAATGTTGAACCCCAGTTCCGCTGCTCCGTAGCAAGATAAAAATAATCTTGATCTTCCGAGCCATAATTTCTTACTATATAATGAAGGTATTGAGATTCTGCAATTAAAAGCCTAGTCTTATTAACGTCCAAGTTGTAATCAGCTTTGGGAATGCATTTCCCTGCAACTGGTAGTTCTTAAATTCCCTTAAAACCAATATTGGCCTCGTTTTTGCCCTCGCCAATTTTTTTATCCCATAGGAACTCTGGGTTTTCGCCTATGTTTTGTTGCCGTGGGTGTTCGTGTTGTTCCTCTTCCTGATTGATTCCAACAAACTCTTGTATGAATAATATTACTATAAATACTATAGTATAGTTTTACACTCTAAGAGAAAAGAAGAAACACAAATCCATTAAATGTGGAATTGAAAATGAAAATTAGTTTTACACTCTGACGATATATTTTTTTCCCTTTTTTTTTTTCATAAATGATAAGAAGAGATAATTAGTGCCAGGCAGATGTTGAATATCTCAACTAGGGTTATACATAGTTGTCTGATGCTAGTTGTCCTCTCTCTTTCTTTGCCCCATAAAAAAAAAGTGATGAAAATAAACCTGATCATTAATATTGAGCACAGGTTTCAGCTTTACTAAAAATTCCGTCCGTATTTCGTCAATCTGCCTGAAGATTTTTTCCTTCTGCGAACAATCAATATTGAATGTTAATTAGTACGAACGAGCAATATTCTCAAACAAATTACAGAAATATGTCATATAAACTAACAACAAAAAACAGAGCCTAAGCGTTTAAAATCTATCCAGATAATTAGTGAGAACATGTTTCACGTCCCCGGAAACCTCTGTCCAGAACTCATCCCTTTGTGGTGTGTCTTTTTCCTTCTGCAAGTAATAATCAACATCAAGTGTCACTATATAGAAGAAGCATATTCAAGGAAAAATTTTAAAACTTCCTCCAACTCCGACCGCAATTTATTCTCTCCAATATTTCAAATATTACCAATTTATTCTCGTTCTTTAATATTTAACCCAAAAATGGCACGTTGCATAAGCTGATCAACAAAATTAGACAATAATATAGCGATCGGATTTACAAAATTTCCAAGTTGGCGGCAAAACCTCCCTTCTTGACCCAATTATTTCTATGAAAATCTTGAGTTCACCGTTGTATAATAATAATCACCTTTTTGTCTTTACCTAACTATGATTCTATAAGGGCAACTAATCTCATCTCTTTTATCCATGTGATTCCGATGGAATATCTCCTATCCTTATGCAACCATGAAACGAAGGCCGCAAAGTTTGGGTGATGCTGGTGCTACAAAGAGGGAGGGAAAACTCGCCCAATAAACACTAAGTAGCAACTAATTTGTTGGTTTTTTTTGAAAAAAGAAAACAGGAATAGTATTTAAAAAAAGGTTGTTATTAGTCAGAATGTACCATATTATTGAGGGGACCTCCATATCCAACTTGTTTCTCTCCAAACCAAAACAACAAAAGACACAAACAAAGAAATATTTCCAATCCTATCATCGACATTTTGCATGCCGAAACCCCTTTACTACAAGAAAAGAATTTCGACCCTGACATCCAATTTTTTGCCGGAACCCTTTGCTACTACAAACAAAAAAAAAAAAAAATTGCTAAAAAACTTATGAAAATTTATCATTCAGTTTAGAGGCATAACATGTTGGAATTAATTCCAAAAATTATGGCCTACTATATTCAATAAATGTGTATTAATGCTATCAAATAAGATTAGCCTAATTAAAGTGATCTAATAAAGTGTAAAGTATTAAGTTTTAAAGCATCTCATAAAGTGTGGGTGCAAAATTATATATAGAGATCTAAAGTCTAATTTCTATTTTGGCCCACTAATTTCTATTTTTATGATAGACTAAAATAGAAATAAGACAAAGTTAAAATATTATAAAGGGTTATGATCCCTGAGTCATATGTTACATTCTTTTTGGTATCCCATCACTAGAAAAGAGGGAAAACTTCCTCTCTGTGAAATTATATTGACTCAGAAGATCAAGAACCAAAAATTCAATCGTTCAAATAGATTCAAGTATGCTTCCGCTAAATTTCTTGATGAATTAACATGAGTTTTTAAGATTTGATGACGGTTTTCATCTGTAAAGTTTCTCCCTAACAAGTAACATCAGAGCCTTCTCATGTTTAATCATTGAGAAATATTTTCTCAAAAGTTTTAGTTGAATTTTTATGCTGAAAACGATTATGGTTATTTGCTTGGTTGAATATAGATTCAATTTATAATTATATATATATTTGGATTCAAGATTATGTCTGTTCATTGATTTCAATTTGGTTGAATATATATATACATATATCAATATATGTATGCGTTTGATTAAAAAAAATAAAAAATAAAACTTGGAAAACCATTGGATTACACTGGTTTACCAAGTATATTTTAGTTGGGTCTAAAGTTTGTCAAGCCCGTTAGGTATCTTAAGAACAAATTGGGTTTGGATCAAATTTTTGGGTTGGGTTTAAATGTTGGGTCAAATGATAGGTCATTGGGTTTGAGTAATTAGGTTTGGGTAAAGAGTTCATAGGGTAACCCGTCCGTGCAGTACCCAACCCGTAAGGATTCAACTCGGGTTGACTTGAGGTCTAATTTTGACTGTTGACTTTAACTTTGACTGTTGACTTTGACCAATTTTTTTATTTTTTATTTTAATTTTAGACATTTTTGGTGCAATTTTAAATTCAAATATTGGTATTTTATTTGTATTTTGAAATGAATTAATTGAAGCAATAAGTCACCAAAGTGATCTCTTTTGTATAAATTAATTTATTTTAAATATAAATAGTTGTGTCCATGCAATGTATATGAATATTGACCGGCCCAAAGGAAGGTTAATATTTGACAGAATTGCATGTGCACCTGTGGTAATAAACATGTGATGATTATCTAGTTTTACATGTGACTAATAAATCGGCCCAAAGAAAGATTTATTGTTTGACATGTACTTATTGTCAATATTTGATTACTACACCAAGAGTACCACTTACAAGTTAATATTTCTATCCAAAGACTAAATATTAATGTTATGCTAGGGTATTTTGTGATGAGCCCTACCATTATTTGAATTTATTTAAGTATGGTATAAAACTTATGTGAGCTTGTTGTTTTGTTCTCTGTTCAGTTGCAAGTTCTGCTTCTACTATTTCTGCTAGCATCAATTCAATTCCTATGCTTAATGGCACAAACTTCAAGGCATGGCAAGAGAACATTATGATTGTTCTTGGAGTCATGGATTTAGACCTTGCATTGAGGGTTGAACGACCTCCTAACCTTATAGATAACAGTTCCTCTGATGATAAGAGGGACATGGAAAGGTGGGATTGTTCGAATCGCATGAGTCTAATGATCATGAAGCATGCAATTCTAGAAACTTTCAGGGGCACTATGTCCAAAAAAGTTACTACAACCAAAGGTTTTCTTGAGGAAATTGAGAAGAGGTTTGCCAAGAACGAAAAGGCTAAAACAAGTACGCTTTTGGCAAACCTTATTTCAATGAGGTACAAAGGAAAAGAGAACATAAAGGAGTACATCATGGAGATGTCTCATCTTGCTTCGAAACTAAAGGCACTTAAGTTAGAGTTGTCTGAGGACTTACTCATGCATTTAGTTTTGATATCCCTTCGTGCACAATTCAGTCAATTGAAGGTGAGTTATAACTGTCAAAAGGACAAATGGTCTCTTAATGAGCTCATCTTATATTGTGTACAAGAAGTGGAAAGACTGAAGCAAGAGAAGGCATAAAGTGCTCATTTGGCTACAACCTCTAAGGACAAGAAAAAGAGAAGGAAGAAATGTAAGGAAGCTATAGGTGCAGCGCCATAGAAGAAACAACAGAAGGGACAAGGTGATGAATTCGCTTGTTTCTTTTGTGGAGGTAAGGGACACAAGAAGAAGCAATATACCAATTATCATGCATAGCATGCAAAGAAAGGTACGCTTCTCAGTCTGGTTTGTTTTGAGGTTAACTTAACTTCGGTACCAAGACACACTTGGTGGATAGATTCTAATGCTACTACTCACATAAGTGTGTCTATGCAAGGTTGCCTGAACTATTGAAAGTGTAACACCTACCTATTTTATGTAACGGACCACGTTAAGTTAGTAACGTTGTTAAGGAATTTTATTAATAAATTACGTTATATGATATGATATATGATATGCATGTTACTAACTTTTTATGTCAAGTTTTATGACAGGTGACGACCGTATAGAATCGTTGTGCTCTAGTGTTCATGTGAAATTTTGAATGTATGTTTATTTATGATGCAATAATATATGAATGTTTTATTGTATGGCATTTAAGGATAGTTCGACAGGCCAAACTTTTAAGATCGACAGGCTGAACATTCTGCCCGAGATTGGCAGGCTGAAGAAACACATCGGCAGGCCAAACTTGTGGAAGCGGTAGGCCGAAGGGGAAAAATCGGCAGGCCGAACACGGCTGACGAGCAGTCAGCAGAAATCTCTCCAAAATTATGGCCGAGTTAATTACGTTAATTGGATGACTTAATGTGATTAATTAGCATAATAATGGAATGATTTTATCAGTTAAGGAAATAAGTGGTTTGACTTTGCATTGATTTGTATTATTTTAAGTGGTTTCCTATTTTAGAGGGTAAGTTATGGTAAGATTAATGATTTGTTTGACCTTCCTTTTCTTTCTCTTCTTTTTCCCATGCCAATAGTCCCTCAATAGTCAGAAAATTCTGACTTAATGAAGGGAATTGAATTCCCATCAATTATGCTTATTACGTTAAAAATTTTAATGTTTCCTTTTTCATTATTTTCTCTCTTTCTCACGTTTTCTTCTCTCAAAATTTCTGAGACATTTGTTTCTCTCTTCCTCTTCTCTTCTCCATGCATTTCACTTCCTTCTTTCTCAAAATTTTTCTGCAAGAAAATTGTAAGAAAAGTCTTATTTCGTTGGTTAAAATTCAAGGATTTTGAGAAGATATTTCAAGGTAAGAATTTAGTTTTCCAGTATTTTTGAAAAAGAAATTCTCCTCCTCAAATTCATCTACAATACCTTCTCTAGGTATTGTATTTGTCCATGTATGTATTATGTGATGTTTCTTCACGTTTCTTGTTCTTTCGGTATTTTTATGAAAAATGAATATTTCTATCTTTTACTCTTCACAATATTATTACTGTTTTACCTGAATGCCTGAAAAATATAATGATTATTCAAGAGGTAAAAGAATAATGATTTCATGAAAAGTTGTTAAGAATATGCATATGTATGTATGATGAATGTATTTTATGTTAAGAAATTTTTATGAGATATGTTTGTAAAATGTGATGAATGTATATGAGTATTATATGTATGAGTGTTATGAGAATGGATATTTCATGATATGTATTAATGTATTGCATCTTTAAATGGATAATGGCATGAACACTCATGGAACGAGCACTACGAGACCGCGGCGTCGTCACCAAGAGCACTTATTTTTAAGGTTTAGTAAGCTAACGTTAAGGTAAGTACATTCTCACCTACAACATGACATGTTTTACAAGATTTGACGTTATGTTCATAATGATATTCATGATGATTTTATGGATATTTTCCTAAAGAATTTCTATGAAAGATTTTCATGATTTTAAGTTATGCATGGTGTTTATGGCATGTTTTAAAGTATGAAAATTATGTATATATGTATCACCTAATAAGTGTTGCACACCAATGTTATGATGTCATGTTTGGTTTTGGATTAGCTACCCTTCTCCTCTCATGACGGCACGCCTATGATGATGTTTATGGTGCAACACTTGGGCCCTTAAGATAAAAATGGAATAAGTTTTAAAATGGTCAACGTAATGAAAGATATGTTTCTATGAAATTGTGCTTAAGGCACTTTTATGATATGATGATGATGATGATGATGATGATGATGTTTATGAAATGTTTTAAATTGTGAGAATTATATGTACTTACTAAGCATTAGCTTAATCATGTTTTATGTCATGTTGCAGATAAGGGTAAGAAAATCATGGACTAGGCGGAGGACATGGGAAGGCGTGTGAGCATTATGCACGATGAATTGTAACCGGAAGCACGCCAAGAAGAACGCTCTTATGTTTTTTTTTTAATTAAGTTATATATTTTGAACATATATTTTTATGTTAAGTTTTAAGAATACTTATATTATGATTTATAAGTTATTTTATCACTTTTTAATGAATTATGAACTTCTGCTATATTTTACGAAAAGTTGGTTTGTTTTTGAAATTTAAGTTTTCTCAAAGATTAGTCTCGGACGGCCTGCCGAACTTTTTGGCCGGCCTACCGATGTCCAGAAGTTCGGCCTGCCGATCACCTTTTTCGGCCTCCCAAACATGGATGAGTTTTTGGTTTGATTTGCAAAGCCTCTGCCGGCCTGTCAGTTGAGGGAACTCCGGCCTGCCGATCATGTTTGGCCTGCCGAAGTCCCAAGTTCGGCCTGCCGAACTATGAGAGTAAGTAAGTTTTAATCGATATGATGTTTAATGTGATATGTGGTGATATTTTTATAAGTCCTAATTTTACAACTTGGTATATCTATTTTATTAATATAAGTTCATGATTAATTTAAAGTATAAATGAATAAATTATGATATGGAATGATCTAAGCAATGTGATTATACAATGTTAAGACATTAAAAAAAAATAACGTATGAATGGATCCTGGTAATGTATGTTTAACTATGTTTTCAATTAAAAGTACCGTGTAAGTTTTGCAATTATGTTTGTGTTTAAGTTTAAACAAGTATGTATGTATGTAACGACATCTGTGACGTCCGAATTAAGGGGCGTTACAGAAAGCCAAGTGATGGTGAAAGATATATCTATGTGGGCGATAGCAAATCAGTGGAAGTTGAGGCAATAGGAACATTTAGGTTATTATTAAGGACTGGATTTTATTTAGATTTGAATGAGACTTATGTTGTATAGTCATTTAGACAGAATTTGGGTTCTGTTTCTGTATTGGATAAATTTGGTTATTCTTGTTCATTTGGAAATAGTAAATTTAGTCTTTTTTAAAATTCAAAAGTTATTGGTCTGTTTATGAAAACCTTTATTTACTTGATACGGTTGCCTCATTTAATGAAACCTTGCATATAAGTACACGTGGTGTAAAGCGAAAATTAACCAATCAGAATTCTACTTCATTATGACATAAGAGATTAGGTCACATCTCCAAGCGGAGAATTGAGAGACTTGTGTCTAACAAGATTCTTGATCCCCTTGATTTTACAAATTTTAAAATTTGTGTTAATTGCATAAAGGGGAAGCAGACAAACATAAGGAGATTAGGTGCCAATAGTACCTCAGATGTCTTAGAACTTATTCATACGGATATTTGTAGGCCACTCCCTACGGCTTCTTGGAATGGTCAACGATATTTTATTACGTTTATAGACGATTTCTCACGATATGGCTACTATATCTCATTCATGAGAAGTCCCAATCACTGGATGTATTCAAAAATTATAAGGCTAAAGTTGATAACCAATTCAGCAAAATGATTAAAGGCGTCAGATCTGACCGTGGTGGAGAATACTATGGTAGATATGATGGATCAGGTGAACAACGTCTAGGACCATTTGCTAAGTTCCTAGAGGAGTGCGGTATCGTCCCACAGTACACCATGCCTGGATCACCTAGCATGAATGCCGTTGCTGAGAGGCGAAACAGAACACTTAAGGACATGGTGAGGAGTATGATTAGTCATTCTACCATGCTAGAATCTCTTTGGGGAGAAGCCTTAAAGACTATAGCTTATATACTCAACAGAGTTCCAACTAAAACAACTGCCAAAACCCCTTATGAGCTTTAAATAGGCAAAATGCCTAGTTTGAATCACTTGCACATTTGGGACTATCCAGCTGAGGCAAGGCCTTATAGGCCTAATGAAAAGAAACTAGACTCAAGGACGGTGAGTTGTTATTTTATTCAAAACTCTAAGAGATCCAGGGGCACAAATTTTATGATCCCACAACTAAGTCATTTTTTGAGATGGGAACTGCTTGGTTCTTTGAGGTTGTTGAGTTTACGAGGGGAGATAAGGTGAAGGACTTTGTCTTTGAAGAGGAATATATTGATATTCCTATAGCTGTTATTGACATTGATCAGGTTCCTATTCCTGACATTGTTCAAGAAGCAGATCCAAATTAAAACAACGTTGGAGAACCTCCTATTCCATAAATTGTTCCAGAAGAACAAACTCTACCACCTCAAGAACCTATACCATTAAGAAGATCCAGTAGAGAAACGATAAGTGCAATTCCTGATGATTGTATCATATTTCTTAAAGAACATGAGGTTGACATTGGAGTGGTGGAAGATGATCCAGTCAACTTTCGTCAAGCCATGGAAAGTTCTAAATCTTAAGAGTAGATTAATGCCATGAATGAGGACATAAAGTCCACAAAAGACAATAACGTTTAGGATCTTGTCACGTTGCCTGAAGGTGCAAAACCCATTGGTTGCGAATGGATATTTAAGATCAAGAGGGATTTGAAGGGCGATGTGGAGAGATATAAGGCTTGTCTTGTTGTAAAGGGCTTTACTCAAAAGGAAGGCATCAACTATAGAGAGACTTTCTCTCTGGTTTCTTCGAATGACTTTTTCAGGACTATAATGGCATTGGTGGTACATTTTAATCTTGAGCTTCACTAGATGGATCTTAAGACTGCGTTTCTCAATGGCGACATTGATGAAACGATCTATATGATGCAACCAGAGAACTTTGTGTTAGGAGATGCAAAGAAGATGGTTTGCAAATTAAAGAAATCCATCTATGGGCTTAAGCAGGCGTCTCATCAGTGGTATTACAAATTGTATTAGGTTATCATCTCATTCAGTTTCGAGATGAATATAGTTGATGATTGTATATACCATAAGTTCAGTGGGAGTAAGTATATTTTCCTGGTTTTATATGTCGATGACATATTGCTTGCCAGCAACGATATAGGCTTATTGCATGAAACTAAGAGATTTCTATCAAAGAAATTTGAGATGAAGGATCTTGGGGACACCTCTTTTGTATTAGGCATACAGATACATCAGGATCACTCTTGGGGTATACTTGGATTGTCACTGATAAGTTAGTTTTAGGCTAATTGATTAGATGTTTTCACTTAATATTTTTGTTAGTTTTGAGCAATTTATAAGTATTTGATAGTGTTTTATGTTCTTTTATAGGTTTTGAGAAAAAGATGCATATTGGCAAAGTGCGGGATAAAATGGACCAAAAATAAGCACAAGTGGACACGGGGACAAAATGGAGCCTAGATGTCAACTTTTAGGCGCCTAGGCGCACTTGAAGATGAATTTTCATACAAAAGACCCAAAAGCATAGCGCCTAGGCACCATAATTTGCGCACCTAGGTGCCATCGTGTGCAAAGAGGCCAATCAGTAGTAGCGGCTAGGCGCTACAATCCTGGCACCTAAGCGGTATCTTGAAGTCTAGGCGCTACAAAGAAGGCGCCTAGGCACCAATTCAAAAAAAAAGCCACGGGCAAGTTGTAACACTCGTCGATTTTCATGTAACAGACTATGTCAGTTAGTAATGACGTTAAGTAATTTTTATTAATGATTTATGATATAATGCTACTGACTACTTTTATTTTAAGTGTTATGATAGGTGACGATCACGTGGAATTGATGCTTTCAAAGTGGTCATGTCAATTATGTTGTATGTTTTATGATAATTTTTGTAATAATTAATGCTTTTGTTAAATTTTAATGTGTAAGGTAGTTCGGTAGGCCAAACCTTCAAGTTCGGCAGACCGAATTGTCCCTCACTAAACGGCAGGCCAATGAAACTTCATCGGCAGGCCGGACCTTAAACCCTCGATAGGCCGAACTGTGCAGTCGGCAGGCCGAACTGTGCTGACGAGCAATCAACAAAAATCACCCAAAATTATGACGATGATGATTGAATGTGATTAGATAATGGTTGTTGATTGATTGGCATATTTTGGATTAATTTCCTCATTTTGGGTAATAAAACCTTTGACTTTTGATTGATTGGAATTCTTTTAGATGATTTCCTATTTTAGAAGTTAATATATGGTAAGTAAAGAATGATTGGTTGACTATCCCCTTATCCCTCTCCTTTCCCCATAATTCTAGTCAGGAATTTTCTGATAATTATAGAGAAAAAGAGATTTCTCTTTTACGTTACCTACATTTCACGTAAATTATCTCTATCACACACTCTCTCTAAAAAATTTTCTCTTAGATATCTTTCTTTCTTTCTTTTCTCTTTACACGTCCTTCTCCACCCTTTTTTTCCCTCAATTCTTTTGCAAATATTTGAAAGAAATATTGAAATTTCGTTTGGGTGAATTCGAAGGAAGCTTGAGAAGATATTATTTTGAGGTAAGAGACTCTTCTCAGTAATTCTAGAATTTTAAACAACCTATAATCTGACTACTATATCTTTTTCCACAAAATTTTTTTGCTATGAATTTTTAATATGTTATTCAAGTATGTGTTATGTGCTAACCCTTAAAATTTCACCTCAATTGGATTTTTCTACGCTGAGATATGAATTTTCTTCTCTCTGCCACTCACTGCTAATTATGCTGATTGGTAACGTTGTTTTGTCTCTATGTTCCGACCCCCATAACTTTGTCTAGGAATTTTCTTTTGCTCTGAAATTTTAATATGATGTTCATATATGTGTTAGGTGATTTTCCTCCAAGTTTCATGTTATTTTGATTTTTCTACATTAAGATATGAATTTTCTACTCTCTACCACTCACAGTAAAACGTTGTTGTTTGATTATGTTGCTCAAAAACATAGTTTTTGTTCAAGGGGCAAATGTGCTTTGATATTTATGAAATTTGGCAAATATATTCATGTATATGTTAAGTTATGAACTAGAAATTTTGGTGATGATTTGATGAGAATTTTATGTTATTGAATTTTCATTAAGACTAGGTTTTGAAACTGCTCTATCAGTGAATTATTGTTGTGTGATGTTTTTGTATGATTAATTGATTTTATATAGCATTAGGATATTTTTGTGGTACTGTAATTATGTTAATAAGTTGTCAGTAAGAATTTTAGAGTCTAAATAAATTTGTTTTGATTGTTTGAAAATGATGAACTCTTGTAACTTATTGCTTAATATGATGGAAGTTAGTTTTACTGTTGATTTCAAATGTGTGTTTTGACCTAATCCGATTTTTGTTGAAGCCAATTTTTGGATATGTTATAGTTTTATGTTAATATGATGAATGTATGTGTAATGTTATAAGGTAATGGATGTTATGTTGTGTGATAATTTGTTAATAATATATGTTAATTGTCAATTTTTTTAATGAATGTATGACATGAACACTGTAACACCCCCCTTATGGACGTCACAGATGTCGTTACATTCATACATTCATACTTGTTTAAACTTTAAACATAAACATAATTACAAAACTTATATGATACTTTGAATTGTAAACGTAGTTAAACATACATAACCAGGATCCATTCATATATATATATATATATTCAAAAAAATAACATTGCTTAATTTATTCCATATCATAATTTATTTAATTACACTTTAAATTAATCATGAACTTATTTTAATAAAATAAATATACCAAGTTGTAAAATCATAACTTAAAAAAAACATCACATCATAACTCATTAATCATCACATCATTTAAAAATTTCTTACTCCCACAGTTTGACAGGCTGAACTTGGGACTTCGGCATGCCAAACATGATCAGCAGACCGGAGTTCCTCAACCGGCAGGCCAGCAGAGGCTTTGTAAATCTGGCTTAAAAACTCATCATCGTCTGGCAGGCCGAAAACGTGATCGGCAGGCCAAACCTTCAAACATCGGCAGACTGACTAACGATGTTTGGCCGACCGATCGAGCCAAAACCCTTGAGAAAACTTAATTTTTAAAACAAAACCAACTTTTCATAAAAATGCAAAAGATCATAATTCTTTAAAATGATAAAATAAAATATAAAACCATAGTTCAAGTATTCTTAAAACTTAACATAAAAATATGTTCAAAATATAAAACTTGATTTAAAACATAAAAACATTCTTCTTGGCATTCTTCCGGTTACAATTCATCGTACTTTATGCTCACACGCCTTCCCATGTCCTCCGTCTATTCCATGATTTTCTTACCCTTATCTGCAACATGACATAAAACTTGATTAAGCTAATGCTTAGTAAGTACATATAATTCTCACAATTTAAAACATTTCATATACATCATCATATCATAGAAGTGCCTTAAGCACAATTTCATAGAAACATATCTTTCATTATACTGACCATATTAAAACTTGTTCCATTTTATCTTAAGGGCCCAAGTGTTGCACCATGAACATCATTGTAGGCGCGCCGTCATGAGAGGAGAAGGGTAGCTAATCTCAAACCAAACATGACAACATAACATATCATTTCATAACATTGGTGTGCAACACTTATTAGGTGATACATATATATACATAATTTTCATGCTTTGACACATGTCATCATCATACATGCATAACTTTAGATCATGAAAATCTTTCATAAGAAATCCTTTAAGGAAAACAACCATAAAATCATCATGAATATCATTGTGAACATATCATCAAATCTTGTAAAATGTGTCATGTTATAGGTGAGAATGTACTTACCTTAAAGCTAGCTTACTTAACCTTAATATACTTTAGTGACGATGCCGCGATCTCGATGTGCTCGTTCCTTTGAGTGTTCATGCCATTTATCATTTAAAAATACAATAAAATTAATACTTATTATAAAACATTCATTCATATATATATATATTCATATATACATATTCGTCTCATATTACAAACATAATTCATAACCATAATTGTGAAAACATAAAATTATCATCACATAAACATGTTATCATGATTTTTCTCCTAAATAATAAAAATTACCTTAAGCATGTAAAAACAAACCATACATTTTAAAATTCATACTAACATCTTAATATCATGCATTTCAATATCATAAAATTATTTCATCATCAATAAAAATCATTTAAACATATAAAACATTTTATAAAATGAAAATCCAAAAATAACATTGTTAAAACAGTTTTCTTGACGTAATCTCATAAAATTTTCATAACATAAAATACACTCATCATACATTATACATGCATATTCTTGATAACTTTCATGAAAAACATCATTCATTTACCTCTTGAATAAACATTACATTTTTCATGCTTCAAATTTAAACAACAATATTTTATTGTGAGGGGTAGAGGATAGAAAATTCATATTTTATCATAGAAATATTGAAATGACATGAGACTTGGAGAAACATCACATAATACATACATGAACATCATATTAAAAAAAAACTCAGAGCAAAATACAATACCTAGAGAAAGATATTGTAGACGAATTGAGGAGGAGAATTCTTTTCAAAAACACAAAGAAAAGAGTCTTTACCTTAAAAGATTTTCTTCTCAAATTTCTTGAATTTAACCAACGAAATATTAATTTTTCTTTCAATACTTGCAGAGAATTTTTGAGAGGAAGGAGGATGGAATTCATGGATAAGACAAGAGGAAAAGAGAAAAAGATAGAAGAAGCATCTCAGAACTGAGAGAGAGAAGAGTGAGAAGATGAGAGAAAAACTGAGGAAAAGAACGTTAAATTTTTTTTTAACGCATCGAGCATAATAAAAATTCATTACCCTCCATTAAGTCAGAATTTTTCTGACTCATTGATAGCAAATGGCGTGGAGGAAGGAGAGAAAAGAGGGAAGTCAAACAATCACTCATCACTTACCATGTTTTGCCCTCTTAAAATAGGAAACCATTTAAAATCATACCAATCAATGCGAAGTCAACCTTTTAATTTCCTTAACTGAAAAAATTATTCCATTATTATGCCAATTAATCACAATAAATCACTCATTTAATGTAATTATCTCAGCCATAAATTTGGAGAGATTTTTGCTGACTGCTCGTTAGTTGTGTTCAGCCTGCCGATTTTCCCCTTCGACCTGCCAATCTTGGGCAAACTTTTCGGCCTGCCAAACTTAAAAGTCTGGCCTGCCGAACTGTCTTTAAATGCCATACATTAAAACATTCAATTCATTATTGCATCATAATTAAACATACATTAAAATAATCATGAACACTTGAGCACAACGATTCCATGCGGTCGTCACCTGTCATAAAACTTGACATAAAAGTTAGTAACATTAAAATCATATATCATAACATAAATTATTATTAAAAATTTCCTTAACATCATTACTAACTAAATGTGATTCATTACATAAAAATAAGTGGGTGTTACAAACATAATATGAAGTGAGCGCATCGAGACCGCAGCGTCTTGACCGACAAAATTAAGGTTAAGTAAGCTAGCTAAAAAGGTAAGTACATTCTTACCTGCAACATAATATGTTGTAAAGGTGTGAAATTATGTTCATGATGATATCTATGATGATTTTATGATGATTTCATTTAAATATTACTTATGAAATATTTTTATGTTCAAAAGTTATGCATGTATGATGATGATGTATTTTGAAGTATGAAAGTTTATATATGTATATATATATATGTATCACTTAAATAAGTGTTGCACACTAATGTTATGTTATGATATGTTATGATGTCATGTTTGGTTTAGGATTAGCTACCCTTCTTCTCTCATGATGGCACGCCTACAATGATAGTTATGATGCAACACTTGGACCCTTACGATAAAATGAATTAAGTTTTAACATGGACATAATGACGAAAGATATCTTCCTTATGAAATTTATGCCTAGTGCACTATTATTATGATGATGATGATGTTCATAAAATGTTTTAAGTTGTGAGATATAAAAGTACTAACTAAGTATTAGCTTATTTAGTTTTATATCATGTTGTAGATAAGGGTAAAAAAGTCATGGACTAGGTGGAGGGCAAGGAATAGCGTATGTGCTAAGTAAGATGAATTGTAAACAGATGCCAAAGAAGGAAGTTTTAATGATATAAACTATGTTTTATAATTTGAACATGTTTATTTGATAAGTTTTAAAGAATTCATGAGCTATGTTTTATGATTTTATCTTATTTCTTTTTAAGTATATTGCCTTCCGCATTTTGAAGTATTGAATCTCGTTTTAAAATTATTTTTTTAATTTTTTTTTAGTCGGTCGGCCTGCCGAACACTGATAGTCGGCCCGCTGAACTTAGTAAAATTTAAACCTCGATTGTGCAAAGCCTCGGGTAGCCTGCCGGTGGATGATTTTTGGCCTACGGTCAAGTTTGGCCCACCAAACAGTGGGAGCTTATTATTTAAAAATGTTGTGACGTTTCATTTTAAATTATGATTTTAATATTTGGAGTATATAACTAACTAAAGAATGTTTATAATCAAGCAATTTTAAAAAATATATGTGTATGCATGGATCCTGGGTATGTTTTTCCCAAATAAAGTTTCAATTAAGTTTTGTACTAATAGTTCAACTTAAATAAAAGAATATAATAAATGAATGTAATGACATCTGTAACATCTGTAAGGGGGGTGTTACACAAGTATAGCGCCTAGGCGTAGAAATGAAGCCTAGGCGCGAGAAAATCGAGCATAGGCGCCATTGTGATTCCAATTCAAATTCCAGTGTGATTTTGTTTCAAAATTGCCCTTCTAAACCCTAGCCTATAAATTTTGGAGCACGAATTTTGACAGAGAAAAACTGTAGAAAAGAAGGGAGAGGACACACTACTTTGGAGAAGAAGATCGATGCAACCCGGAGACGGAATCATTTTCTCATCCAAACATACAATTCTTTTTTTCTACTCCTCATGTTTAAGAGATTGTTTAGGATGATTTTTAGTTTCATTATGAGCTAATTTTCTCTATTCTAGGGCTACGATGTAGCCGAATTATGATTGTTCACTTTTATTTAATTTTATTCAATTCAATGTTTATTCATTATCTATGTTGAGTGTTTAATCTAATCTTAATGCTTGTAAAAGTTGACGCACCTTTTGCATGATTTGTGATTTAATTTGAGGCTGAGAAGCGATAACTAAATTAGACCATGATTGAATGCCATGAGATCATCATAGGATAGAGATATCTATGAGACTTGTGTAACAATGCCCTAAAAATGACTTTGAAGTTAAAGAGATACGAAAGATTCCTTACGCATCAACCGTAGGGAGTCTAATGTATACTTAGGTTTGTACACGTCCAGATATTGCGTACATTGTTGAGATACTAGGCAGGTACTTAAGTAATCTAGGAATGGATCATTGGAAAGCAGCCAAACGAGTCATGCGTTATTTACAGAGAACAAAGGATTACGTGTTCACATGTAGAAGATCATAGCAGTTGGAGATCATTGGGTATTTTGATTCTGATTTTGCTGGGTGCCAAGACAGTCGGAGATCTACATCGGGCTACTCTACCTACTAGCTGGAGGAGCTATTTCCTGGATAAGTGCTAAGTAGACATTAATAACTTCTTCCACCATGGTAGCAAAGTTTATAGCATGTTATGAGGCATCCAACCATGGGATATGGCTATGAAATTTTGTCACTGGGCTGTGAATTATGGATGGAATTGAAAGTCCACTTAAGTTATTTTGTGACAATAAGTCAGCAGTGCTATATTCCAATAATAATAGGAGCTCAACAAAGTCGAAGCACATAGACATTAAGTTCCTAGTTGTTAAAGAAATAGTATATAGTGGTCAGGTGTCTATAGAACATATTGGGACAAACTCCATGGTTGCGGATTTGCTTACGAAAGGAGTACCATCTAAGGTCTTTCGTGAGCACACTGCTCAAATGGGTGTTGTATCTCTTGAAGATATGTCAATTTAGTGGGAGTTTGTATTTTGGATGCTTTTCAGTTGTAGACATATTTTGTGGATAATTTATGGTTATTTTCTATAGATATAAAATTTATAGTTTATTTTCACTCTAAAAATGCTTGATTTGATCTCACTAAAGAATAAGATTGGACCAGTAGAAAATAGGCATGTTAAGATCACATTGCACGAAATTTCCTTGCTACACGTCCATACTTAATCCATATTGTTCGTTATATTAATATACGTGACCATTGATGGGTTTAGTTACGTTACATGTAACAAAGACCGCTTTGATCCTATATTGATATGATTGATGGACCAGATTGATTGGAGATGCTTTGGGTAATAATAGCACAATTCATGAGCTCATAAGGTGCAATTCACATTTATAAAGTTTCATATATATAGCCCAAGTGGAAGATTGTTGAAATTAATTCCAATAATACATGGGCTAATATATTAAATAAATGTGTATTAATGCCATCAGATAAGATTAGTCTAATTAAAGTGATCTAATAAAGTGTAAAGTTTTGGGTTTTAAAGCATCTCATAAAGTGTGGGTGCAAAATTATGTGTAGAGACCTAAAGTCTAATTTTTATTTTTATGATGGACCAAAATAGAAACAAGACAAAATTAAAATATTATAAAAGGTTATGGTCCTTGAGTCATACGTTACGTTCTTTTCTGGCATCCCATCACTAGAAAAGAGAGAAAACTTCCTCTCTGTGAAATTGTATTGACTCAGAAGAACAAGAACAAAAAATTCAATCGTTCAAATGGATTCAGGTATGCTTTTGCTAAATTTCTTAATGAATTAACATGAGTTTTGAGATTAGATGATAGTTTTCATCTATAAAGTTTCTCCCTAACATAAAATCCTTCCTCTCTTTAATTAATGTCTATACAATCTCTAACTTTAATTGCATTTTACAATTTTCCCTGGAAATTTATCATCAAATTAATGTGATTATAACATGTGATTTACCATCCAAAATGACGGAAGGAGAAAATTTGATATCGTTTAGAAGATCAAGGGGAATGGATTTTACAATATAAATTTAGCAAATGAAAAAGGTTTCTAATTGTTCAAGATTTTTTTTATAAAACTTTTGCTATGTTTTCATTAATATACTTCATTAGTATAAACTATAAAATTATCTTTTTAGGAAAAAAAAATAGAAAAGAAAAAAGGAAAGATAAAAGGAGAGAATGGAAACAGAACCATCAAATTTTCCAGGACTCCAGAAACTTCTGTTGAGATCTCATGATCTTTTGCTTTGATTTTTTCCTTCTACACGATATTCAAATGTCAATCAATATAAGCAAAAAAAGAAAAAAGAAAAAAAAAAAGATCAGGCAACACATGTATATGTTGATGATGAGATCGAATCGAACCAGTTCCTTGGCAACGGCTTCAGCCGCAGCCACAAGTACTTCACGCCACGTCTAGAGGGCAGAGAAAAGGAAAAGAAAAGGATCGTTTCATGATCATTGGCGATTTCAAAAGATCGCAAACAAGGGAGTGAAACAAACAAATATATAAAATGAATTATAAGTGATGATCAAAGAACAAAACAGCCTGTAGAAAGTACATAATTTATAGCAAAAAATACAACGTGCACTAGAATATGGAGACGACGTGAACCTCATTAGCAGCATCATTTGATGCCCTTGGCAACGTACTCATTGGTAGATGCAAATTGAAGGATTGAGTTTTTTGGGATAGAGATGGTTAATTTTGGATTACCCCTTTCCCAAGAAACGGTTTTACTACTCACTTTGCTTGTATAAACAGAACTCCAACAGTGACCAGACAAGTAAGGTAGTGTTATTTCTACACATATATATGTGGAGGAGATATATATGTGTGTATATATATATAGATATATATACACACACATGTGGTGAAAATGGTCGACGTATATTTATATGTGGTCAATAGTGGTAACTTTGAAAATTCATAAAATTTTATTTTTTCTGTTGCTGTTGCGTGTGGATTAGGAGAGAGATTGCAACTTGTGTGGCTATTTATCTATTTATTTTTGAAGGGAACTGGGCATAGTTATGCATGTACACGTAGTACGAATTAAGTATATTTCGATAATACTAGCCACCTGAATAAGTACTATCATTTTTTTAAATAAATATTACCATTGATCTCATGTTGTAGTTGCTCTTTCTTCTTCCAATTTGATCATAATATCTATATTTCTCTCTGTCTCTCCCTGATCTCTCTTTGCGTGTGTGTATATATGTGTGTGTATGTATTTATCTATTTTAAATTTTCAATTTTTTACCAATTATATTCAGTTCTATACAATGCTTGCATAAATTTAATTTGTAGGAGTTCTTATTTTGTAGGTTTGAAAAAAAAAAAAACAAGTTGTTAGACATAAAACTAGTTATATACATATAATTATGAGAAGAAAATGTTATTACAAAAGAAAAAGGAAAAGAAACAAAGTAACTAACTAACTAGGAAAACTAAGAAAGGAAACCCAAATCAGAAGCAACAAGAAAAAATAAAACCTAAAAGAAACCTCTAAATTTTTACATTTTAAAATCTCTTAATATTTGATCATTTCTTTGTTAAAATAGCAATACGTGTGCAATTATATCATAATCCCTTTCTATGAGATTATTGTTCTAGGGATAAATCTGTTATTTGCTCTATGTTTTCACGCTTTTTCAATAAACAATATTATTCTCTTGCGGAATAGTTGACTCAACAGTAGAATTACAGAAGCTTCATCAATTTTTTCATGTTTCTGCCAGCTACTTCTACTGATTAATTTATTAGGGTCAACTAATGAAGAAAAAATAGACGATAATACAAAAGGGAAATATTTAAGGATTTATTAGGAAAAATATGAAATTTGTTCAAAAAATAACGAAAATGAAAAAAAAAAAAAATATATATATATATATATATGTAGGGGTGTGTACAAATGTACACATTCTAATAATTTTTGAATTGAAAAAAAAGTGTGAAATTATAATAGATAGCTCATTTAAACGTATTTATGATGAATAGTATAATGTAGATATGTGAAACGCCCCTATATGGGGTTAACAGTTTTTAATGAGATAAAATAAAAATAAAAAATAAAAGTAAAACCTTAAAAATAAAGTTGCCCGGGGCTTAAATAAAAACTCTCAATATCAAAAATAAAAATATAATCGACAAATAATCCACAGTTTAATATAGCACCTTAAATTTAATATTATAAACTGTCGTCATCATCATTTTAACCCTCAACGCATTGTAATACAGTCACAGAAAGTAACAATTGATGCTTACATTATCATGAAGAACATTCTCAACAATTGAAGCAGTCCCAATGTAATATAGCTACATCACTTCCTCAACTATTTTTCTCGTAGCCACCTCACACTTAGTGAGTCCTGAAAAGATAAAAAATATAAGGGAATGAGCGACACTATGCTCAGTAGAGAAAACCATTACTCACCTTTAGGTTTTTATCATTACCACATTAAAACCTGCATGGTTAGTTAATAATTATCATTATCCAGATTATGAGATTTATTATAATCATATTCTGTGGATACCATAGTTAATCATTACCGAGTTTCATACATATACATATATACAAATATTATAGTTCATCATTATTCCTAGGTACCCACGTTCAATAGAGTATCACTCAACTCATCGAAAACCCAAATGGCGTGCTTGATCACCCTCTAAAAATTCCAAGGGTGTTCCGGTGAGGGGACATCAAGCCCCGAGTCCTCACCAAGTCGATTCCTGTACAGTGTATTCTGGGACTTTCAACCCAAGGAAGCGTCATCACCTTCCCCCTATTTTACCTTTTAGGGTATTCATGCCCAAGGACGTAACCGCCGCCCTCTTCATGTCTCACCATTTCTCTATATTAAATCATTATTAATAGAGTCAGTTTTCCTAACCATGCTTCTCAATTTATAACATGTGTCAATTCATTATGTTCCTCGCCGTACAATACAAGACGAGTCCATGTCATAGTTTTATATGTGATACTTATATAATATTAGTTCAACATAGATATATATATATTGCGGCAAAACAATCAATTTTAATTCTATAAAAACCTCACAAAAGATGAGTAATAGAATCCCTAAATTTCAAGCTTATCAACAATCTTTTAATCCTGGAATCAATTAACATTAGCTCCATACTCCCTTGATCCTAAGGCGTGCATAAGGACAATTAAAACTAAAGCACAACATACAACTACATTCATAAATAAATCATGTGTAAACCTATCTTACTAGTATGCCATTAAAGCTTTTATGTAAATCTCTTTTGAATACCACAGTAAACAATTTTTGTCTTAACACAATATAAAATATGAACAAGTAATCTATATGTTTTAGTCCCTAATAAGATTCATCAATCACTTAGGATAATATTGGAAAGGTTGCAAGACATTAAAGAATTAGGTGGTGAGCAAAGATGGGTTCTTGGTTCAGGTTAGCAGCTGGTATACCATAACAAACTGGCAGGTTTACTAGTTTACAATCCGAAAATTGAATAATTCATAGAAAATAAAATACAACTCCGATTTAGGTTTATGATAGCTCGTTAGAAAGTTTAGGATGTTTACTTTTTAAATATGCAAACCAATTTATAAAATTCATTTTAATTTAATCATAGAATTTCAAGAAATAACCACTGCCCATAGAAGTGTTATAAAGTTTAACAATATAAATTTCCTACCTAGGGCATATACACTTGACTTTATACATATGCTCTAAAATAGCGACAAACATATACTTAGGTTTAAGAACGCAAATTTGAATAATCCTTTAGTATAAAAGAAAATTTATAAATGAAAAACTAAATTTGTTCATAAGATTCTAACCTCGGATTATGGTTAGTTGGAAGCTTGAAATGGCTTCAAAACAGGTTCCTTTACTTCGGTATGACTGAAATTCTTGCTCAAATGGAGGTGATGGTGGCTGATTTTTATGGCTGGCTTGAAGAAGTTCTCTAAGTATTTTGCTTCAGCAAAGAAATGAGAAGAAGAGTGTGGGAACCGTGGAAGAGAAAGGAAGAAAAGATGAAGTCTTTGAAGAGAAGTGATAGAAGAAATTATGGAGGAGACATGTTGAAGCATGTCACGGAGGAAATAAAGAAAATGAGGGTCAAGAGTAGTTGGAAAAGATATCCTTATGTCTCATCTGGAGACTTTAACGCACATAATGCCAATATGACATTTTTGAGATTTATTAAAAGTTTTAAGGCTTTTTAGTAAACATACTAAATAAATATAGGAGAATTTTAGAAAATTTAAAAATAGATAAAAATAAATATTGTAAAAATAAATTTTAAATGAAGCAAATTTTTTTTTATTGATACACTAAAATTAATTTAATTACCTTAATACCCGTTAGGAGAATAACGGGTGTCACAATATGCTTGTTAAATGAATTATTTACTATAAATATGCTAGCATAACACACCAGAGAATTCAGAATGTTAAAAATACCTGGTACCTTAACAAAATTCAGTACTATCTCTGGTTTTGAAGATCTAATTAACGAATGTACCAGAATCATTCCCTTTATTAACACATATCACCAATTGTCTGAACAACCTAGAAGATACTATCTGTAACTAAATCAACTCGCATAAAAAAAAAAAAAAAGAAAAAAAAAAAAGAAAACTGAAACAAATCATAGATTACAATGACAAAGTTGGAACAAGATTACTTCTGTTTGTTTAATGTAATGATTCTAAACCACAAATCTAGTGGACCTCAAATGAACACCTGCAAAAAAGACCTTCCATAATCTCTATACTCAAATTTTCAGTAGCTTGCTTTCAGTAGACTTGAACATAAAAAAACACAAGTTTCTCATGCTTGAAACATCAGCTTCCGTTGCATCGCAATATGTCCAATCATGAGTACGAGGATATCAAAACCTGGGAATATATGAACGAATCAGTTACTCCAACACTGCAAGCCCAAAACAAAGTATAATTAAACAAATCTACCAGATCATGAATATATGTGCATGAACATGGAAAAAGCCATAATATAAATATCAGATGAAAGAGGATCATGACATTATGGCATGTCAGACGAAAGGCAAACAAAAAAGAGCCTTTGAAAATTTGATCTCTCCACTACTTTTCCAGACCATGAATATTTGTTTCTTGGCCATTCTGGCCCCCCCACAAACTTCAAAACGGTACGAATTGACTTTCAAACTATGATTGTTTGTTCCATGTTCGGCCATTTAGCCACGAATGTCGTTGGAAAACATTCCTGCAGCACCAAGTAAGGACACCATTCTTGCCTCCACTTCCTAAATAGAATTCACTTAGTCAAGGTGATACAAGTCTTAGCTTTTGCTTCCAACACAAACATAATAATAATAATAATAATAATAATAATAAGACAGCTAAAAGATAAAAGGTTTAGAGAATGCCATCAGTTGGTCGAAACAAACATCTTTAAAGTTCTTGTTATTGCTTTGGCAACAATTGAAGGCCCAAAAAGAACGTTTTAATTTAAGTAAAGTACTCTACTGGACTTGTTGTACTTGCATGCAAACTTCTTATAGAAGAAGTATGAAATTTTTATTAGTGAAAGAGCAAGTAAGTTGATGAGTAAAAAGACCCTTTAATGATCACAACAGTGTAGTTTCAATAATATAAAGAATCATTCCAAGAAAGTAAAAAAGACTTCAAAACTCCCAGTCGTTTATTTTTTTCCTTAAAAGGGGGAAAAGTAATTACAACTTTTCCTGTTACAGATTTAGTGTGAATTTTATGATTTCACTCAAGTCAAATATGTTTTAGATTGCTCACTTTTATATGCACTTTTTATCAAGTCTTTTCTGTCAAAAAGAATTGACACCCACAAGTGCTTACAAAGATTTCTAAACAAGTATCTCCAGAAAGAGGAATTCCCAGGTAGTGTACAAAGAAAAACAATTCTCAACAACAGCTCATAACATGAAAATGCAATAAAGCAACCGAAACAGTACAAACACTATCCGTTCAATATTAGAGAATCATAAGAATAGAGCAGTCAAAACGAAATAAATTACCTCTAGCCGCAAGTCCACACTGCCTAGTCATTTCCGGCGCGAGCTGGACTCCGTTCTTCGTGTAGAAACATGGCAAATACTGGCATTTTTTATTTTCCTCTTGGTCCTTCACCTTCTTCTCCAAATGGATACCTCTCAAAAAGCTCATTGGAAACAAAATTCGCTTCAAATTGGTCGACAACAATGAATGCCATTTCATTCTATCTTTTTTCAATTTTCAAATTGGGGATTATTCTCTAGAGCGTGACCTGTGTTTTTCCAATATTGCTAGGATTGTGAAGCTCGCAAATTTGGAAAAGTCGAGGAAATCGTGGAGGAGAGGTGTGACAAATTCTTAAGAGAGGTTGAAATTCCATTGCAGACATTGTTGAATTCCAGGAGTGGTGGCCTTGGTGTTTGGAGAGAGAGAGAGAGAGAGATATGGATTTTATGAGGCTAGAGTTTGGGTTAGAGAGAGAGATTTTATGAGGCTAGGGTTAGGGTTAGGTTGGAACATCAGCAAAACGAGGTGTTGGTGATGGAGATTTTGTGAGTGCAAAAGTACATATATTCAGTCAAGAGCCATGGAAGTCGAATTTCAAAATACAGCTATACGCACAAATCTTTAAGCAGCAACAATCCCATATGGACTCCTGAAAATTTTAAACAAATTAACACTAAAATACGAAAATTAATTTTAATCTAAACAGGACCGAACATGTGCCATCAGTTTTGGAAGAAACCGCATGAATACTTGTTATTACCTGACTTTTTTTGTTTTATATGATATGTACTTTGGTACTGTTGTCTCATTTTTCCGATCTTGGTAACCAACATTTTTTGCCAGGAAACTATTGTTGATCTCAGCTCCATCACCAACACCTCAGTATTTAGCTTTCATAAAAAAATCTGCGAAAGCGTTCGGCTTCTTTGCAATTTTTGCAAACAGCCTTGTATACTTCTATTAAGAGCCTCGGATATCGACATGAAAATTGGTGTTCAAGACCGCTATATAGCGTCCCTACCGATGGCTGAAACAGTCACCATGCACTAAAATAAGTTAAGGTACATCAAATTAGACTTTAAACTTTAAGGTTTGGTATTTAGAATTTCAAATTTAACAATCTTTGATAATACAGTCTAACTAATCGTTTCATGAACGAAAAATGCCAAACTTTCAGAAAGTTTATCAGAACTGAACTTACCGAACAATGAAAAGTTTCGGGTATATCTATGTAAACTTTTTGTGGCATTTTTTGTTAATTATCATCTGCAGCTATTAGACCACAATTTCAAATTTCAAGTTTAGGATCGATCTCATTTCAGTATGCATATTTTATTTCAACGATCATTTCATACCTTAATATTGTGTTCACGATCAATTTCTTCATAATGAACCACAATGTTTCGAATAAGGTGCAGCAGGGACGGAACCTTGCCAAAATTATATCTCGAATGTTTAACCATGTAGCTGATTAGGTCGGGTAAGTCATCAATCCTTTTGTCCCATCTTTCGTGTCCTTTTCCTTTTCCAACTGTAGACACCGGAATTTTGTAAAGCGCGTCTTTTAGTGTAGGGTACCCTATTTCACTCTCAATAGTTTCACGAAGAAATGAAAGTCTCTTTTCCGGAGTCCAGAATAGTGGATGGCACAACAACTCTTTTGCAGTTGGCCTAGCATTCATCAAGGAAAAAAAAAAAGGAGTTTGAATTTAGAACATTGTTCTTTAACGCTCTTAGTAACAGCTACAAGGCAGTGTTAAAGAGCTTAAAAATTAGCTTCTTGATATATAACATTATAGAAGTCTCAAAAGACATGTAGCTAGAAGAAGCATGGCTTTATAACATTAGAAGAAGATAGCATGGCTCTGAGTTCAACAACGTCTAGTGTAATTAATAATGAGGGAACAAATATAACTCACCTGGATTTAGCTGGGCTTTTCATTAATGAAATAAGATGATTAGCTTCGGGACAACCCACCAATGACTTGCTCCTTTTTCCTACTTTTTTCCACTCAGTGGATGGACACTCGCCAGTGAGGAAATAAGAGAAAATTTGACCTAAGCTATAGATATCTGTACTGGGATCATCACGCCGTTCAGGTGCCTTGCATATCCAAGTGTCAGAACCTTAAGACATGTTCCAGGAAACTAGTACATGAGACTAAAAGGGGAGATTATAAGCAGTGAATTTTGATAATTAAATTTTTCATTAATAATTTAGATACATAATAGTTTAACAAATTATTAGTTTTTTTTCTTAAAGTTACAAATAATTAATTTAGTTTGCGATGTAGATTTTATTTTCTAATGGAACTTGATTATGAAATGATTCTATTATTTTCTACAAGTATAGATGTGTAACTTACTAGCATAGTTCGGGTGGTTTCAAGGATGGCCATAACAAACACATAGATCACGTTATAGATGTATCATCGAGGAGCCAACCTTTCACTTCAGTGGAGCAGTGGCATACACTATTTTTTTTTTTAAGAATTAATGACAAAAATTACATACAATATTTTCTTAAGAACTACTAGATACATATTGAGAGTTTTATGCTATGAAAAATACCCTATCGGTAGGGTTTTTTCATGAAATGTTTGATTTTTATTAGGATGTTTGGCATTCTCAGTTTTAACTAAAACTTTTGGTTGCTACAATATAAAGCTCTCATATGTTATAGTATCAAGAAAAAGTAAGCTACAATGTAAAGCTCTCATACACTACAATAGTTTTAACCCAAATCGGTTCAATGTTCCTAGACACCCTATAGATATATAAAAAATTTATATTTTTGTTTTGCATATCTTTATTTTGATGTGATTTTAGTCATACATAGTGTTAGAAACATGAACTATCGATAAAGATATTCTCACTAGAGTTTTTATTTTATTTTATTTTTTTTCATTTAGATATAAAAAGCTACCAAATTTAGCATATGACAAATTTGTCATAAGAAAAACCATTGCAATGAAGAGTGTTTTTGACGACCTGTTCTTCAAAGGGCCGTATGTTAACATTTTTCTTACTTGCATAGATGTAGAAAACTCTTAACAAGTGTATATATATATATACACACGTAACAATACACTCATGCATCTGTAACCACACTTTGTATGTATATATATATATATATATAAATATATATATATGTTTACTTTACATAGCATTTTTCAAAAGAGTTTCATCCTTCATGTACTACATTTTAATTTATATTCAGTCCCTATTCTTTAACAAGTTCCAACTATATGCAATTTACATATAGAGCAAAAGCATTCCAATGGCGGTTTCCATACCCTGGCTTACACATTGCTCATGTCCAGCCACCCGCTCATCAGTGATGTTATTCTGAACTTACAACTGATTTTCCTACAACATGAAATAACTTAGTGAGCTTAAGCTTAGTAAGCCCAAACATAGCCCATATGCATAATCTACTTGAATGCATGATCCATTTATGCTTATTTATAAATATTCTTTATTCTTTTCATCTTTCATGCTTAACTTGGGCCTGGGTAATCATACCATATGTGCACATGGGTTATCGCAACACCGAGACCAAGACATAACCCAGAACTCCCCTTGAATCGGGAGCTGGTATGACACATTCCTCTTTGTCCGATGATTCAATTACCAGCTTGTTAAATTTAGGTTACCATACCATGCATGATGGCCTATCTATTTATAACATGTGCACACCATTCACATTTTTTTAAAAATGTACCACATACATAAATACATTTAAATCACTTCTTTTTCCAATAACCCTCTATTCCATACATTGAAATTACCTTAGTGTGCTATAGCATAGACTGACTTAAAGTCCTTCTGCTAATCGCTAGTACCCTATTTGGCCAATTGTATCATTATTAGCCAAATTATCTCTTTTCATCTATGTGTTGGCAAAAAGTGTTTGTCAATTACTAAATCAGGTCTTCATTCAGTTTTAGGAACTCCGATTACATAGAGTTTGACTCCTCTTGGTCCACATTTCCCTATCGTTCACATGAAGGAGGGAAAGTTCTTGCTAACGATTTTTTCTTATTTCAAGTGTTCCAGGGTTTGTTCGGGCCATTTTGCAAAAAATGATGATTTTACCCTTGATGGGCATTTTTAAATTCTCCAAACCTGATTTTGCTATTTTAACGAAAATTGTTGCTCACTAGCTATAAAACAATAAGTTAGGGTATCAGGTTTATTATTTTGCGCTAAAAACCAAGTTTAACGAAACTTTGCAATTTTATCCCGAGTTTGAAAATTTTGATGATTTTGCCCCCCGGAACTAAAAATAATTTTTGTAAATCATTAATCTCCATCTTTCACAAGGATTAAATCTTTCCAAAGTTTCTTACTCAAGTTTCATTTATTATGATGTTTTTGACCTTTTAAAAAAATTCAACTTTAATAAAATTTACAAAATTTTTATCTCGCAAACAGTAGCGAATTTTGATGAACTGTTTGTGATTCCAAAGAGTTTCATCGAGATCCACAACTTTCGTGCTTAGCTTTTCTGAAATTTTCACTATACAGTGGAGTTTTTGGCCTTTTTTCAATTCTGTTGAGTTTGTGAAAATCTTTTCAATTTAGTCCCTTGCTAACTTACACAAAAATCTACTTTAACACAATACACCCCCCTGTTTTACGCAGGTTCCAAAACCTTTTTATCAAATAATCTTGGTTGAATATGACAAATTCCATGCCTTTGAAAATCACCCAAAGTTTGCAATTTCTTACTCAATTTCAAAACCAAATCCTATCTTTAGCATACGCCCCTTAATTTCCTACTCATCCATCATCACATACCTTAAAAATTATATAAACATGCCATAAACTAACTTAAATAATTACATGCCTTACTTGAAAAACAAAACAAAACAGAACAACCATGAAATCAAAGTTTGGAGGCTAGACTTTACCAAAGAAAAGTGGTGAGCTTGTACACGTTCCACACCCTTGATTTTGCCAACTTCCTAGGCATGATTTATGACAAGAAAAACTCTTATCAAATTTCCCCCCTCAAACGCAAAAAACAAAAAAACAAAAAAAAAAAAAACACCCTAGAGAAACTTAGAAAAAAGTTTGAATCTTACCTTGAAAATTAAGAAAACCTTGAGCTTAAAGCTTGGTCCTACTTAAAACTTGCTTGCAAGAGGTTATGTGGGGAAATTTGTTTTGAACAAAATTTGGGAGAGTGAATCCTGGGGGCTGCCGGGTATAAGTGGGAGAGGAAATAAAAAAAATTGTTGACTTATGCCTTAAATCAAGATTAGTTTGATTAGATTTTTTTTAAAGGTGCTGAGTCACCCCCTTGGTTATAATTGTGAGTGTTGGTTAGCCTAATGTGATTGGGCTACTTTGGGTGATGTGGTGGCCCAATCCTCACCCTTTGGGTGTCCACTTGGTGGGCCCCTAAAATTTTATACAGTATATTTTTTCACCATACAGTATTTTTTTTCTACTATTAGGGTAAAACCAATGAAAAATGTATTCTTGAACAGTATAAAATATCCCATTTATTCTTTGATTCACTTTTGGAACCCAAACACAACATTTCATATATCTTTGTTTTTACTTTAGTAGTGTACTTATACCGCGTTGTACCCCTTTTTCACTGTTTTAGGGTTTTAACATGTTTTTCTATTATATTTATACCTTAATCATTGACTACTTTATACCACAATACTATAATTAATTGCAATATAAAACTCAGTTTATGGATATTATTCATAAATTTTCGAGCATTTAAGCTCACAAAATCTGTACTTAGCAATATCTAACATCGCATCGAGTCCATAATAGAATTTCCTATTATTATTGCTCATTTATGCATTATCATAATTTTTACAAAAATACGATATAAGGGTAAATTCATTAATTAAATCCAATTAAATATTAAATTTTATTAATAAATTTCCCTTGGTCATTATAATGTTTTATACACTTAAATGTCAATGCTTGACATTGACACAATACTATAGTATCTATATTAGAGATGCTCTAAAAGTCAGTGGGAGCATAAATGAAAAAATTAAATCTTAGTAAGGGTATAATGTAAAAGTCATAAAATTTAAAGGGTTAAATTTTAATTTTCAAAAAGTGAGTTGGGGCGGCAGCTCTCATTCGCCCCCACCTTGCTCTATTACTGGGCAAAATTTATGCCAAGTTTCATGAGGTGCTGAAGTATATTTGAGACTTGCTTTTAGATTTTTAACATTGTATGCGCTATACATCATGCATGTAATTTTTATTGGACAATATGTCTTTGAGCTAATCTTATTTACAAATTTTTAAATGTGTAGAGCGATTTTATGAATACAACACGAGGTTGGAAACTTGCACAATAAGCCATTTAACCCATGGTTAGAAGATCTGCATAAGATGGCATTTCTTCTTAGGAATCGCTATAAAATATCCCAAATAGGAATTCATGATAAGATCCACACACTTTCTAGATTGTAAGATCTTTGTAGATTCAATCATATTGAGCATCTTTTGTAAGCATAGAGAACTAATGCAATAAAAAATACATTCACCAACTTTTGCTTTGCTAACAATAAATATAAAGCTTATACAAAAAACATTTCTTCTCACTTCCAAACGTGTCCCATCAACCTGTATCCCTATATTTGCCACTCAGCGTCTATTACCTACTACAACCATAATTACCTGCATATCAAGCCGACAAATTCAAACTATCCGATTAACACAAGCTGATATCATATTCCCCATTTTGTCATCTTATAACAAAATCCTTCTATAATATATTCATTATATTATATTGATGTTGATGAAGACTGTTAGAAAAATGACAATTTGATGAATGAGAAATTGATGCTCATTGGTGGAGATTAATGGAGGTCATAAACCTCATGTTGTAACACCCAAAGGCATGGATTAATAGGTGATTATGAACTTCATAATCATGAAAAATGGAGGGTTACAACCAATGGTTTAATAGGAGATTATGAGCACCATTACCATAATTATGAGCTTCATAATCATGAAAATAGAGGGTTACAACCAATGGTTTAATGGGAGATTATGAGCACTATTATTATGAAAAATGAAAGGTTGCAACTAATGTCATTATGCACATAAATTCTGAATAATGCCCCCATTATAATGTGTATTGTAACATCTATTCTCTTAAGCCTATATAATGAACTCTCCTCCACATGTTTGAGACATACACAATTGTATAGAATTTGCACTCACCAAGTTATAGAGTTTTTCCTTTGTTTTTCAAGTTCCATCTAGTTTTTGTGGTAGTCATTTTTTGGTGATAAAAAAAAAAAAAGCAGTTTCAAGTTTGCCGGAAACGGTATCCCATAGTGCATAAGATTCTGTTGGTAGTCGTTGTATCCTGGGAGACAGACGTCCGTAGAATCCTCGTGCACAACCGGAGGGGACGAATCTGTTTTAAGGAAAGCGTGACTTACACGTGCCTCGATCATTTTCATCTAATTTTCACGTTGCGTTGCTTCCATTGAAGTTGAAGTTGAAGGTTTTGTTATACCTATTTTGTTATTTTTGTTGGGGAATTAGGCGACTCCTAATTCCAAGGATCGCAAGAACGAACAATTGCAGAAAATAAATAGGAGAAAAGAAGAAAAAGAGACACCAAATTTTTATACAGGTTCGTCCAAAATTGAGACTACGTCCTGTTTCTGCCGCTTGCAGATTCCACTATGATGAAGGAGATTACAGATTACAAGAGCAGTTTTTCACACACTCACAAATTGTGCTTACCAAAACTCTCTTCTATCTAACACCCTGTGGGAATTTTTCTCTCTCAAGGATGGAGCTCTCAAGAATTTTGCCTCTCACAAAATTATGCCACTCACAATTTTCACACACACCCAACCCTAGCCACCTTGTGTCTATTTATAGCCAAAGGAGGAGAAAAATAGCAACTAATAGGAAACCCTAGTAGTTTCCCCTTTTTGGGGCATTTGAGTTCGACTCTAACTCAAAGTTTCGCAACAAACCAGACTTCGGACTCTGCGGCCCTTGTTTTGGGCACCGCGACGCTGGTTCGTTCTCAGATGGGTGCCGTGGCCCTTGTTTTGGGCACCGCGGCCCTGGTTCGGGCGCCATGGCACTCGTTTTTGGGCGCCGTGGCGTGTGTCTCTACCCCCCCCAATGCAGTGCATTTTTTTTTCTTCTTTCTCCTTTGCTAGGTTGATTTGGCTCCATATTGCAACAATCTCCACTTGGAGACTAATCAATCACTATGTCTCCAACTGCAACGGCAACGACTTCTCACGCCTCATGGAGAAGTCCAACTGAAGTTGCGCACAACTTCAGTTTCTCAATCGGAACCGTCTTGGTGAGCATATCTGCCGGATTCTGACTCCCAAGAATCTTCTCAAGTTTCAACACTCCATCTTCCAAAGCCGACCTGATGAAGTGATACCGCAACTGTATATGCTTAGTCCTAGCATGAAATGCGGGATTTTTTGCCAAATGAATGGCGCTCTGACTGTCACTATGTAATGCACTCCTTTCCTGCTTGTGACCCAGTTCTTCCAGAAACGATCGCAACCAAATCATCTCCTTGCTCGCTTCTGTCATTGCCACATACTCTGCTTCTGTAGTAGAGAGTGCAACTATCTTCTGCAGCTTCGAGACCCAACTAATTGCAGTGCCACCTAAAGTGTAGACATAACCGGTGGTACTCTTTCTGCCATCAATGTCTCCAGCCATATCAGCATCAACATAGCCCTGTAGTCCCAAGTCTGACTTCTTGAAACACAATGCTAAACCCGCGGTACCTCTCAGATATCTGAGAATCCACTTTACTGCCTCCCAATGTTGTTTACCTGGATCACTCATGTACCTACTCACAACTCCCACTGCATGTGCAATGTCCGGTCTGGTACAAACCATGGCATACATAAGACTGCCTATTGCAGAAGCATAAGGCACCTTAGCCATGTAGTCTCGTTCCTGCTCCGTGGTCGGTGATTGCTCCTTTGATAACTTGAAGTGACTGGCCAAAGGAGTATTCATAGGCTTCGCATTACCCATGTTGAATCTGCTTAGCACATTTTCAACATATTCTTCCTGTGACAGTTTTAGACTGTTATGGTTCCTCGTTATTCTCATCCCAAGGATTTTTTTTGCAGCACCCAAATCCTTCATTGCAAACTCCTTAGACAGCTCCTTCTTCAGCTTGTCAATTTCCTATTTGCAACCTCCCGCTATCAGCATATTATCGACATATAGCAACAGTATGATGCAAGAATCACTAAAATTCTTCACATAACAACAATGATCTCCCTGACACCTCAAGAAACCGTTGCTGCACATGAACCTGTCAAACTTCTTGTACCACTGCCTGGGAGCTTGTTTGAGACCATACAAGCTCTTCTGAAGTTTGCACACCAAGTTCTCCTTACCCGGTACTTCGAATCCTTGTGGCTGCTTCATGTAGGTCTCCTCCTCCAAACCACCATGGAGAAAAGCAGTCTTCACATCCAACTGTTCCAAGAACAAGTCCTCATTAGCCACTAGCGTAAGTACCATCCTGATCGTGGTTAGCTTCACCACCAGAGAAAAAATCTCATTGAAGTCGATGCCTTCTTTCTGCTGAAAGCCTTTTACCACAACCTTGCCTTATACCGTTTGCTGCCATCAGATTCATCTTTAATCCGGTATACCCACTTATTGTGCAAGGACTTTTTACACTGTGGTAACTTTACCAGTGGCCATGTCTGATTGGACATTAAGGAATCCATCTCATCCCTCATGACTAACTCCCACTTGATCGAATCTCCAGCCTCCACGGCTTCATCATAGCTCTCTGGCTTACCTCTGTCGGTCAACAAGATGTAATGCAGAGATGGGGAATATCTCTGTGGCCGTCTGATTGTCCTGCTAGACCTCCTGACTGGTGTGGCAGGAGTCCTCTAGTTTCCTTCTGGAGCTGTGCCTTCATGGTCTTCAACCGTTGGATTTTGCACCTCCACTTCAAGAAGATCCTTCAATGGAATCACCTCAGGCTTCTTGTCTTCAGAACCTGAACCCCTGGAGTCCGTGCTATCTCTGTCCTTGTACAAAACACCTTCGTTGAAGATCACATCCTTGCTCCTGATAATCTTCCGACTTTGGTCATCCTAGAGACGATAACCAAACTCAAGTCCGCCATAGCCAACCAGAAAACACTTCTTTGACTTGGCATCCAGTTTGCTTCTAGCAGCAGAATCAATGTGTGCATAGGAAACACAACCAAACACTCTCAAGTAAGAGAGATCAACCTGTTTATGGCTCCAGACTTCTTCCAGTAGCTTGAACTTCAGCGGTGTGGATGGACTTCTGTTGATCAGATGAGCGGCTGTATTAATTGCCTCAGCCCAAAACGTCTTTGGCAGCCCTGCATGCAACCTCATGCTTCTAGCACGCTCATTTAAAGTCATGTTCATCCTCTCAGCTACCCCATTTTGTTGTGGTTTCCCTGGAATGGTTTTCCTCATCTTTATCTCATTCTCAGCACAGTACCGCCTGAACTCTTCATCTAAGTACTCTCCCCCATTGTCGGACTGCAAGCACTTTACCTTCAAATCTGTCTCATTCTCCACCATGGCTTTCCATCTCTTGAAAGCATCATAGACATCAGATTTGTTTTTCAGAAAGTAAACCCATACCTTCCTACTTGAGTCATCTATGAACGTCACATAGTAGTTTACGCCACCAAGGGAAGTCATCAGCCCAGGCCCCCACACATTAATGTGAACAAGCTCCAATCTCCTGGACTTAGGCTCTCTACCCATCTTTGAGAAACTGACTCTCTTCTGTTTACCAAAGATGCAGGCTTCACACAAACTGTGATCAACAGTTTTCAAACCCGGCAGTTTCCTATTGCAGTGAAGCACCTTCATACCCTTTTCACTCATGTGACCAAGCCTATAATGCCATAGCTCGGTATTGGCAGCAGAATCAGCAACTGCTAGGGTATCTTTGCAACTTGAGTTCATGTAGAGAGTTCCAGCCTTGCGTCCCCGAGCAATAACCATCGCTCCTTTCGTGACTTTCCAACCTCCACAATTGAAGGTCACTTTATGTCCTTCATCATCCAGTTGCTCCACCGAAATCAAGTTGCGCATTAGTTTAGGAACATGTCTCACCTTATGAATCTTCCACACCGACCCATTAGGCATTTTTAAACTGACATCTCCAATGCCAACAATATCTAAAGGTTCTCCATCAGCGAGATAAACCTTACCATGATTTCTGGCAACATAGTTCTCTAGGACATGACGGTGTGCAGTGGTGTGGAATGATGCTTCTGAATCTATCACCCACGAATCAAAAGAACTGTCAATAGACAAGATTAAGGCATCCTGTTGCTCTTCAGTGGCGGTGTTGGCTGCGTCATTAGTCTTGTCTTCATTCTTCCTTGGAGCCCTGCAGTTCTTTTTCAAGTGGCCCGTCTTCCCACAGTTCCAACACTCCATGGTCCTACCATTCCTAGACTTGCTTCTTCCATTCCTCGACTTGCCTTTCCTGCCATTATCTCTGTTGGACTGCCTGTCAAGTTTTCTGCCCCTATTATCAACATTAAGGGCCGAGTTCGACGAAAAAGCTTCTCCTGAGTCCTTCCTGCGAACTTCTTCCACCAGAATGGAGTTTCTGACATCAACAAACTTCAGTTTGGCATTCCCAAGTGAATTTGTAATGGCCACCCTCATGGGTTCCCAGCTATTCGGTAACGAGGCCAAGAGGATTAGAGCATTGATCTCATCATCGAATTTAATCTCTACCGAGACCAATTGGTTTAGGACGGTGTTGAAACTGTTCAGGTGCTCTACTACCGAGGCACCTTCAGGCATCTTTAAATTAAAAAGCTTCTTCATGAGATGTACCTTGTTATTGGCTGAGGGCTTCTCATATATCTCAGATAGAGCCTTCATCATCCCTGCTGTAGTAGTCTCCTTCACAACGTTGTGAGCAACGTTCTTTGACAAGGTCAAACGGATCACACCGAGCACCTGTCTATCAAGGAGATTCCACTCCTCATCCTTCATGCCTTCGGGCTTATTACCCAAGGGCAAGTGCAGTTTCCTGCTGTATAGGTAGTCATCTACTTGCATCCTCTAATAGGAAAAATCTAAACCATCAAATTTGGTGATGCCGGCTGCCATACCTTCTTCTCCATTCATCATTCTTCATCAAAACCTCCTCTCTGATACCAGTTTTTGGGGAATTACGCGACTCCTAATTCTAAGGATCGCAAGAACGAACAATTGCAGAAAATAAATAGGAGAAAAGAAGAAAAAGAGACACCAAATTTTTATACAGGTTCGTCCAAAATTGAGACTACGTCCTGTTTCTGCCGCTTGCAGATTCCACTATGATGAAGGAGATTTCAGATTACAAGAGCAGTTTCTCACACTCACAAATTGTGCTTACCAAAACTCTCTTCTATCTAACACCCCGTGACAATTTTTCTCTCTCAAGGATGGAGCTCTCAAGAATTTTGCCTCTCACAAAATTATGTCACTCACAATTTTCACACACACGCAACCCTAGCCACCTTGTGTCTATTTATAGCCAAAGGAGGAGAAAAATAGCAACTAATAGGAAACCCTAGTAGTTTCCCCCTTTTGGGGCGTTTGAGTTCGACTCTAACTCAAAGCTTCGCAACAAACCAGACTTCAGGCGTCGCGGCCCTTGTTTTGGGCGCCGCGGTGCTGGTTCGTTCTCGGATGGGCGCCGTGGCTTTGGTTCGGGCGCCACGGCGCTCATTTTTGGGCGCCGCGGTGCTGTGTCTCTGCCCCCCCAACGCAGTGCGTTTTTTTTTTTTTTTTCCTTCTTTCTCCTTTGCTAGGTTGTTTTGGCTCCATATTGCAACAATTTTCATTCTTGAAAAATTTGTAACTTGTTTGTTTTATTCATGCAATATATTATTTGCAATTCCTTTATCCATATTCTATGTTGTATTTCCTAACAAAGACAGCATTAGTTGACCATGTATAGTTATATTCATGCATATAGCCATATGGGAATACTTACCAGTTTTAATGCCTATATCTGAAAGCTTTACGCACCATGATGATCCTTTCTTAATTATTCGAATGTTTTGAGGGCTTAAGTCTCCATGACTTATACCCAATTCATGTAACTGAACTAGCCCGGAAAGCGCTTTCCTATAGAATAATGCAAACAATAAGTCAGGTATATATATAAAGGTTGATATTACAAGTCTAATCCAAAAAAAACTTTTAACCAACCTCATTAATGTCAATGAAAAATCAGGAATTGGTCCTCCATTTTCTGGAATGAGTTCAAGATCTCCAACAATCTTTTTCACGAACTCCAATCTGTCATTTAGTTGCACAGCCACAGATGTAGAGGAATGACCACCGTTTGTCACAACCTCAGACGGATTGGAATTTGCCAAGGCTGCTTGAACCAACTCATCCAAGTTGAATGCTGTTTCACCCCAGTACTGCTTCTCCATAACAAGATAACAGTAATTATTGTCACATTCCATGCCATAATATCTTACTAAATTTGGAGGGTCTTGAGATTCCGTTATCAGAAGTTGAATCTTATTAGCATCCACGTGAGCTTTTGGAGTACGTTTCACTGCAAGCGACACTTTGTCAGTTCCCTCAAAAATATTGCCGTCGTTATTCAGTTGGAGCTCTAGATTTTCGCCTATCTTCTGTCGCCTTTGGGTTTCGCATTCACCGCTGTCAGATGAAACATCTAAAGTGGTAGAAACATTGGTTTGCTTCTTTTCCTGGTTGATTTAACAGATATCTTTCATGAATGATAGAGGTAATGATAGCAGTAGTAATACAGTCTAATAGGGAATAACCAAAAAAATGGCATGCCAAGTTGGAGTAAAAGACACGTGTATCACGATTGACAATTCAGTATTAGAGATTAGGGTTTTATTAACTTTGTCATTGTGTCAGAATTAAAACTTAAAAAGTTCGCGGCAACAAAACGTGCTCAAGTTCAAGATATGGCAGTTGATGATATGTTGAAGGAGCTTCCATAGTAGTTAGAGGTATAACGTTCCTGATTGTAATAGACACTTGATTTCATCGGATGCTTAAGGTGACGCAAGATCTGTGCTCATAGCAAGGAATGAGGGCCTTCTATATTTATAACATGAGCTACTATTTACACTGGAGATCATGAAGGGCACCAGGGATAAAAACACTACTCTTTAATTAGAAAAGTGCTATAATTCCTAACTTTCTTGGCGAGTGAGATAGTGAGAGAAGGCATAAGGCAACTGTGCTCATGGTATTGGACTATTAGTGGATTCACTTTCTCTATTTCGGCAGAAGCCATGTGAAAGAAATGATATTGTGAATATTAATAGAGATATAAAGCAACTCAGTAAGAGAAACTTGGTTTGAAAGAGAAAATTTGTCATGAATACTACTGCGTCTATTAAAATAAGATAACTTAGAAAAAAGATGCTTGTATTAAATACGAACCCGAATATGAGTGATATAATCTTCTATAACTTTTAGCTCTTCTTCTTCTATATCCCCGATCTCATCACTCGATTTTATCTCCTGCAAACAATCAATATCAAATATCAACATAGCTAAAGGGTATTTCCAAACGTATCGCAAAATTTGCAATCAATAATATTGTTGTGTGTACAATAATATACACAGAAAAGGAAGAAAGACAAAGAGAGTATTTAAAATGCAACCTGCAGAAAAATTCTGAAATCTTTCAGTGTCTCATGAGTTTTGTTCGACTTCTCACTTGGCTGTAGATTTTTTTTCTCCTCCTCCTAAAAATAAGAAATATCAAAGGCCAATAAGGAAGTCCATTCCACTTTACAAATTGTGAAATATATTTACAGACTTGTCACGGTCGTATAATAAAAATGAAAGGAAGAATAATATTGAAACGGAATTAGCTCATAATTAGTGGCAATTAACTCTTTTAGGTCTCCTGAAACTTTTATCCACTTTGAAGAATTGGAATAAGAAGTAAGGTACTACCTAATTCCCTAATAAGGAGTAAGAAAGTGAGAGAAATTAAGCTAAGCCAATTGCGCTCTTCTCATTTCATCACTACTGGATATAATTTATGAAAATAAAGCAAAAACAACACAAACCATGGCGAAATTTGGTTCGGACACGCCCTCTTCGAACCTCGGTTGTGACGAAGCTGTTGTCAAGGTTGTTACTGGAACCCTATTCTTTTTCCTGGCAATTTTATTAGCGGCTTTCCTTGGCATTGGAATGGTTGGAACGGCGAAGCGAAGGCAAAGAGAGGCCGTGAGAGAAAAGAGTGAGAGAGAGACGGTGGCTATGTGACAGACAAGTTTCCCGTATCTCAGTTCAATGGGAGTTCAAGCCAATTAAAATAGGCCACGTGCTGACCGTGAGTTTGTCTATTTATCTTTTTCTTGATTATTATTATTATTATTTTCTTTTAAGGACGAAAAGAAAAAGAAAGCCTCTTCGTGCCAGCGAGAATGAATCTTGTGGTGGATTGTTGGGTGGGAGGAGATCGTTGGAGAAGACTCTGGCAGCGGAAGAGTTAGAGAAAGAATGCAAAAATGGCTACGGCGGAGCGGCAGCGGTGGCGGCCTAATCTGCCCGCGGAAATGGAGAAGTTGGAGATGGAGGACAGATTAATTTTGTCGGAGGCACTGGACTCTTGGGTGTATTTTTAGTATAATCGCTTGACTTAAAAAAGAGTTTTTCTTAATTGTCTTAAATTAAAAATTAAGGTTATTTATTCTAGGTATATATTCTAATAATAATTAATAGAAAGAATGGTTGATAAAGTTATAAAATACATCTTTAACTTAATTAATTAGTTTTAACAACCTATTAGTTTTGACTAACTTTAAAAAACCAACGTCCTTTAAATTCAAAACTCTTCAATTCTCATATAGTTTTAATCTTTGATGTTACGACAGCCACATCCATTTTGAGGGCCACATACTAAGTTTTGGATATATTTTTTAAAAAAATTACATTACCGAAATCCATGCGTTGCGTATTATTGAATATAACAGGTCAAGGCAGGCATGACTTAGCCAAGTTAGAATTTTTTTACTATAGTTCCAACCTCGTTTTCTTTCACATTTGACCTATCAAGGTTTTTTTTTTTTTTTGTTGGAGCACATTATTTCTTTTTTTTTTTCTCTTTTTTTTTCTTTTTCAGCTTCTCAAATATTTTACCATATAGCTGGAGACTGTGTACAAAACCCCAAAGAGGCATATACATATATTTAGCAAGATTAATAAAGATCCCAACTCGTGTATATCAATGTTTCCAGGTTTTCTTTTGTGGTGACATCCTATACTTAGTTACTTTTTTCTTTACGTAATGTGGTGGTGAATTTGCAGGCAGAGATTGTGATGAGAGAAGGCAGGCAAACCTGGAATGTCTGATGAAGAAGTTTATTAGTCTCCATAACATTTTGTTTCTAATAACACTATTACAATTTGTTAAGTGTGTTGGAAAATAGCAATTAGGTGAATAAGAAATTGATGCTCATTAGTGGAGATTATTGGAGGTCATAAATCTCATGTTGTAACACCCAAATGCATGGTTTAATAGGTGATTATGAGCTTCATAATCATGGAAAATGGAGGGTTACAACCAATGGTTTAATGGGAGATTATGAGCACCATTATCATAGAAAATGGAAGGTTGCAACCGGTGTCATTATGCACATAAATTCTGAATAATGCCTCATTATAATGTGGATTGTAACGTCTATTCTCTTAAGCCTATATAATGAACTCTCCTCCACATGTTGGACACACACATAAATACATAGAATTTGCACTCACCAAGTCATAGAGTTTTACCTTTGTTTTTCAAGTTCCATCTAGTTTTTGTTGTAGTCGTTTTTGGTGATAGAAGAAAAAGCTGTTTCAAGTTCGACGGAAACGGTATCCGATAGTGCTGAAGATTCCGTTGCTACTCGTTGTATCCTGGGAGACAGACGTCCATCGAATCATCGTGCACAACCGGAGGGGACGAATCTGTTTTAAGAAAAGCGTGACCTACATGTGCCTCGACCATTTTTCATCTAATTTTCACATTACGTTGCTTGAATTGAAGGTTTTGTTGTATCTGTTTTCCTTATTTTCTATTTTTTTTTTACGATTGTAAGCTGTTCATATTATTCATATTATATGCTATATATATATAAAATTTTTAATAATCTTAAAACAGATCCTCCTTTGAATACGGACAGGTTACTGGTACGAAGGAATATACCTTATAATTTTCTTATCGTTTAGATTCTCTGTTTCCTTTCATATTGTTTATAAGCATGGTTTTTACATTTCAACCTTCATATTTTTTGTTTGCTTTAACGGTTGATATTGTTAAACGTTTGTACTTTGCATATATAAACGTTCTAGATTTTGTTGTTACAGTTTTTATATATTTTTTGGTTTGTTATATATAAAGGAACTTTTCGTATAATAGTTATAACAAAAGATTTGCTATACATATATTTTATGTTTCCATGGTGATTATAGACACTGAGTTTTGAGTATGGAAAAGTCTTTTATACTATTTTGTTCTAGTATTAATTTGGTTTATAATCTTTAACATTGGTGAAATATTTGCTTTTTGCATTAGTATATGTTTGGCGTTTAACTATTATGTTTCCTTTTGCCTGTGATCATTTAGTGTCAAGTTTGTAAAATTTTGGTATTATTGCTTCTGTTGGTGCTGTCAGTTTAATTGCTTGGATGTTTTTATTATAAACGCATGGTGTGTGTACAGTTTTATATATTGATTTGAATAACATCTGTTTCCTATCGTTATTAGCTTATAATTGGATGGTTTTGCTTGTCTTTGGCATTATAATTTTTTTTTTTTGGTGGCTGCTCCATTGTTTATTGGAATCAGTTATTTCCTCATAATTGAAGAAATGGGTGATAATATGAATGTTGTTACAACTGAGAATGTTCCAACTGGGAGCACTTCTGAGACACCAATGCCATCTCCTAGGGTCCATGCTTCAACCTCGACACAACCTTTGTCGGTTACGGTTCCTGTGAACCACAATGAAAAACCTAAAAAATTTAATAGACTGAACTTTAAAACTTGGCAACAAAAAATGTTGTTCTATTTGACAACACTGAATCTTGTGAGATTCTTGAAAGAGGATCCTCCTACTGTTAGAGAAGATGAAGCAAATGCTCAGACTTTACTTGCGGTTGAAGCATGGAAGCATTCTGACTCTTGTGCAAGAATTATATTCTGAATGGCTTGACTGATGCACTTTATAATGTGTACAGTCTAAAAGAAACGGCCAAAGAAGTATGGGAGTCTTTGGACCATAAATACAAAATAGAAGATGCTGGTGCTAAGAAGTTCATAGTTGGACGGTTCATGAACTACAGAATGGTGGATTCCAAGACTGTAATTAGTCAAGTACAAGAACTATAATTACTCATTAATGAAATTCATGCTGAAGGAATGGTAATTAGTGAGTCTTTTCAGGTAGCTGCAATCATAGAGATGCTACCCCTGCGTGGAATGACTTCAAGAACTATCTGAAGCACAAGCGTAAAGAGATGAGCGTTGAAGATCTTATTGTTCGACTTCGCATTGAGGAAGACAATAGAAGATCTGAGAAAAAGCTTTTTAACAAGTCTGTTGTCAAAGCAAATGTGGTGGAGCATGATAAAAAGCTCCAAGAACAAGAAAAACAAGTCGGGGTCCAAGCTGGGGCCTAAGGGTGGAATTTCAAAGAAGCATAAATTCCAAGGAAAATGTTTCAACTATGACAAGGTGGGTCACAAGTCGACAAATTGTAGGCTGCCAAAGAGAAACAAGAAGAAAGAGGCTAATGTGGTGGACACCATCACACAAGAAGTGTCAGACATCAGTCTCTCTGCCGTGGTCTCTGAAGTCAACATGGTGGACTCCAACCCAAAGGAGTGGTGGCTAGACACTAGGGCCACACGCCATGTCTGCTGTGATAGAGCTGCTTTTGTTGAACTCGTACTGTCAGATTTTGGGGAGAAGCTATATATGGGCAACTCTGCCACATCTGAGATCAAGGGCCAAGGGATGGTGTTTCTAAAAATGACATCAGGCAAGGAAGTCAAGCTGCAAAATGTGTTGTATGTGCCTGATATTCGGAAGAATCTCATTTCTGGAACTCTGCTGAGTTCACATGGCTTCAAGATGGTTTTTGAAGCTGATAAAATGGTTTTGTCTAAACATGGAATGTATGTGGGAAAGGGTTATGTGAAAGATGGGATGTGGAAAATGAATGTAATGGCTGTTAAACCCAAATTCCATCAATAAAATTAAAAATTCTTCCACTTATATGCTTGAGTCTTCTAATTTATGGCATGGTAGACTAGGTCATGTTAATTATAATACTTTGTGTAGATTAATTAACTTGAATCACATACCCACGTTTAATATTAATCCCAAACACAAATGTGAAATATGTGTAGAGGTAAAACTAACGAGATCTTCATACCAAATGATTGATAGAAATACCGAGCCACTTGATTTGATACATAGCGATGTTTGTGACTTAAAATTTATTCAAACTAGAGGTGGGAATAAATATTTTGTTACATTCATAGATGATAGCACAAAATATTGCTATGTATATTTGCTTAAAAGCGAAGATGAAGTTATAGAGAAGTTTGCTCTCTATAAGCAAGAAGTTGAAACCAACTTAATAAAAAAATTAAGATGGTAAGAAGTGACCGTGGTGGTGAATATGTAGAACTATTTAGTGAATTTTGTGCACAATATGGTATTATCCATGAGGTTACACCACCCTATTCACCTCAGTCAAATGGTGTGGTTGAACGCAAAAATCGTACCTGAAAGGATATGATGAATACGATGCTGATAAGTTCTGGATTGCCACAAAACATGTGGGGAGAAGCCATTTTATCGGCTAATTACCTTTTAAATAAGGTACCCAGGAAGAAAGAAGACAAGACCCCTTATGAATTGTGGAAAGCTAGAAAGCCTTCTTACAAATACTTGAGAGTGTGGGGGTGTCTTGCAAAGGTAATAGTACCTACACCAAAGAAGATGAGAATAGGTCCAAAAACAGTTGATTGCATCTTTATTGGTTATGCCCACAACAGTAGTGCTTATCGGTTCCTTGTGTATGAATCTAAAAACCCTGAGATTCACAAGAACACGATAATGGAATCTAGGAATGCATCATTTTTTGAACATGTATTTCCTTGCAAATCCAAAGAGGATGGTCCAAGTTCATCTAAACGAACGTTTAAGACTATTGAAGAGAATAGTCAGGATCATCAAGAAGTTGAAACCGAATATGAAGAGGAAGAGCCTAGACGAAGCAAAAGGGCAAGGACAGAAAAATCATTTGGACCTGACTTTCTGACCTACATGCTAGAGGCTAAACCTCAAACTTTCAAAGAAGCTGTAAGCTCATCTGAGGGTCCTTTATGGAAAGAAGCCATAAAGAGTGAAATTGATTCCATCATGCAGAATCATACTTGGGAATTAGTGGACCTTCCTCCAGGAAGTAAACCGCTGGGTTCTAAGTAGATTTTCAAACGCAAAATGAAAGCTGATGGAACAATTGACAAGTATAAGGCTAGACTTGTTATAAAAGGTTATAAACAAAAAGAAGACCTTGATTACTTTGATACTTATTCTCCTGTAACGAGAATAACCTCCATAAGAATGATTATAGCGATTGCCGCTTTGCAGAATCTTGAAGTACATTAGATGGATGTAAAGACTGCTTTTCTTAATGGAGACCTTGAAGTGGAAATTTATATGGAACAACCAGAAGGTTGTATTGCTCCAGGACAAGAAAAGAAAGTTTGCAAATTGGTGAAGTCTTTGTATGGGCTTAAACAAGCACCAAAGCAATGGCATGAGAATTTTGACAATGTTATGATGTCAAATGGCTTCAAAATTAATGAGTGTGACAAGTGTGTTTATGTCAAAAGAACAGACGATGGATATGTTATTCTTTGTCTGTATGTAGATGACATGCTAATCGTCGGTAGCAATGATTGGATGATCAAATCTACTAAAGATATGTTGAACTCTAGGTTTGACATGAAAGACATGGGACCTGCCGATGTGATTTTAGGAATCAAAATCAAAAGGGCGCATAATGGACTCATCTTGAACCAGTCACACTATGTGGACAAGATCCTTGACAAATTTAGTAAAAATGACACTGGCGTAGCCAGAACACCAATTGATACTAGTCAACATCTGTCAAAAAATAGAGGAGAAAGTATATCCCAGGTGGAATATGCTAGAGTGATAGGCAGTTTAATGTACTTAATGAATTGTACAAGACCAGATATTGCCTATGCTGTAAGTAGTCTGAGTAGATTCACGAGTAATCCAGGAGATGATCACTGGAAAGCGATTGTTAGAGTACTCAGATACTTACGATATAATTGAATTTATGGGCTACATTATACAAGAGATCCTACTGTTCTTGAAGGGTATTCTGACGCGAGTTGGATATCTGATATACAGGATTCTAAAGCTACAAGTGGATATGTATTCACTTTGGGAGGTGCAGTAGTTTCATGGAAGTCCTCAAAGCAGACGGTAATAACCAGATCCACTATGAAATCTGAATTTGTAGCCTTGGATAAAAGCGGTGAAGAAGCTGAATGGCTAAGGAATTTCTTGGAAGATATCCCTGAATGGCCTAAACCTATGCCTGCAATATGCATACATTGTGATAATCAGTCTGCTATTGGCAGGGCACAGAATGTGATGTATAATGGTAAGTCGAGACATATACGTCGTCAACATAATACCGTTAAACAACTGATCTCGACTGGAGTCATGACAATAGACTATGTAAGGTCTAAAGAAAATATTGTGGATCCGTTAACTAAAGGACTGAATAGAGATCAAGTTGAGAAAACATCAAGAGGAATGGGACTTAAGCCCATAAAAGAATAGGTCGAAACAGTAGAAACCCAACTTTGTTGACTGGAGATCCCAAGATCTAGGTTCAATGGGATAACTAAACTGAATAGACCGAGTAAGATCACTGTGGGGGTTACCCCAACCCATTCCTATAATAAAAACAGTAATACTCGTAGGGAAAGGTTAAGCAGTTTGCTTTTAATGATTCTTATACATCGAATACATTGGGAATTCGAGTGGAGTAATACGGGTTACTCTTAAGTAAGAAATCGCCTATGTGAGAGAGAAGTGGGGCCGCTTCAAAGGAGAATTGCTAGGGCTTAATTCTTTAGAAACTCTTGCAGAACCAGGGAGATGTTCATGGCCAAAATGAACATAACCATGAGAACTGAAACTGTGTTAGGAAAATATCTGTGTGAGGTATGTTATCGTTTACACAAACGGCAAAACAGTTCAAGAACATCGCGTCTACTGGTCAACCAGTAAAGTAAACATACTTTCACAAGGGAAGGTTCAAGGGTTAACGCCTACCTATCCTATGCAGGTATTAACCGTAGAACTCTATCACCGTGTAGTGTCTTTGTTTTTCCTTGTAGTTTGTCAATTTCATTCATGTGGGGGATTGTTGGAAAAATAGCAATTGGGTGAATAAGAAATTGATGCTCATTAGTGGAGATTATTGGAGGTCATAAATCTCATGTTGTAACACCCAAATGCATGGTTTAATTGGTGATTATGAGCTTCATAATCATGGAAAATGGAGGGTTATAACCAATGGTTTAATAGGTGATTATGAGCTTCATAATCATGGAAAATGGAGGGTTACAACCAATGGTTTAATGGGAGATTATGAGCACCATTATCATAGAAAATGGAAGGTTACAACCGGTGTCATTATGCACATAAATTCTGAATAATGCCTCATTATAATGTGGATTGTAACGTCTATTCTCTTAAGCCTATATAATGAACTCTCCTCCACATGTTTGAGACACACACAAATACATAGAATTTGCACTCACTAAGTCATAGAGTTTTTCCTTTGTTTTTCAAGTTCCTTCTAGTTTTTGTTGTAGTCGTTTTTGGTGATAGAAGAAAAAGCAGTTTCAAGTTCGACGGGAATGGTATCCGATAGTGCTGAAGATTCTGTTGCTAGTCATTGTATCCTAGGAGATAGACGTTCGTTGAATCCTCATGCACAACCGGAGGGGACGAATCTGTTTTAAGAAAAACGTGAGCCACACGTGTCTCGACCATTTTTCATCTAATTTTCACGTTACGTTGCTTCAATTGAAGGTTTTGTTGTATCTGTTTTCTTTATTTTCTATTTTTTTTTTTTTTTACGATTGTAACATGTTCATATTATTCATATTATATGCTATATATATATAAAATTTTTAACAAAGTGTAACTCGCAAACAGTTCTAACAAAGAAACTAAAGCAATTATTTGTGGGGGAGGTTCATTTCGCAGGTGAAATAGAAGTGGAATTTTTTTTTTTTTTCTGGTTACTGTTTTTTAGAATCATGGAAAACATGTCCTTGGAAACACTCTCAAATATCTTCATAGATATATCGTTGTTTTATTTGCACAAGCCATGTAATTTATTGCAACAACAAAAAAAAATCTCATTTTGGGACAAGTTAGTTGGTAATTTAACGACTTAATGTAAAAGTTTTAAAGAATTATAGTGATTTTTAAAATTTCAAAGAGTTGAGAACCAAAGTGAAAGTCTGGAACCTTACCCCACTAAAAAATTTTCCACACGAGTGAGAATCTGCAACACACTCCTCTAGCTAGCGAAGCCTGAAGTGGCGCCATAACTTCCACAACTGGGTTCGGCGTCTTCGGCCATCAGCTAGTTGCACCATTGAGAGAGGAACTAAACCCCCTCCAATCACTGCCCAGTTCATGATCACCGGAAAAGTCCAGTCCACAGCCACCCAGAATGTTTATGCGCTTAAAGAAAAGATCCCATTTTGTACTCGTCTACGTATTAAAAAAAAATGTTTTTAAGTAAAAATGTGATCTTGAATGTTTATGCGATTGATGACGATTTTTGATGGGCTGTTGCTTCCTTTAAAGTTAATGGAAATGGTAGGTATAGAATCTTAAGGATATAATGAATATCTGTTTGGGACGATGTCTTATGTGCTAAATGGTTATATATATGGATTATAGACATTTTAAAGAAGTAGATGTTAAGAAAAGTTTAAATGCATAGAAACGATGAAAATTTTATGGACATATGGCATGAAAAATAAAATTTGGCATAAAAGTTTTGTTGGTAAATTTGTGAGTAAGATGAGAGAATGGAGGCTTGAATTTTTTGAAAAGGAAATGTGTTTGAGGCATGTGTGAAACACTTTTTTTAAGGTTTTATTTGCCTCACTTAATCAAGTTTGTTAGAGAGTTTTATAGTAAATTACTCCTAATATACAACAAACACTTAACGTTATATTTAGCAATAATATGAAATTTAAGAAACACTTGAACATTATATTTCACAATAATTTTTGATAGTGCAATTTCACACCTTGGTCAGTTTATGGGTTGATAATGAGCTTATGAATTGGATCTAAAAGTTTTTTTAGGGACAGAAGTGGGTTAGGCCTTGGTCAGTTTATGGGCCGATAATGAGGTTATGAATTGGATCTAAAACATTGTTTAAGGGCTGCTAATGAGGTTATGAATTGGATCTAAAAGCTAATTTAAGGACAAAGGTGGGTTGGGCCTTGGTCGGTTTATGGTCTGATAATGAGGTTACAAATTGGATCTAAAAGCTTGTCTAAGGATGGAGGCGGGATGGGCCTCTAATAAGAGGGGAATTTTCATAAATTCTATACTTTAATATTTACTTTTTTTATAAATGTGGTATGTTTATTTATCGTATAACTTAAACTTAACATGTAATATGAATGATAATATAACTTATATTTATAGTATAACTTATTTATAGTATATTTATAGTATAATTTAATATGTAATATGAATGATAGTATAATATAAATAAACATAATTTTTAAAAGTGTGACATGTGATTTTTTCCGAGAGAAAGACCTAATATTCAAACACCCTGGTCAGTTATGGGCTGATAATGAGTTTATGAATTGAATTTAGAGGCTTTTAAGGACAGAGGTGGGTTGGGCCTCTAATTAGAGAAAAACCGAATATTCAAACCTTGGTCAGCTTATGGGCTGATAATCAGGTAATGAATTGAATCTAGAAGCTTGTTAGGCCAGTCAAACCTTGATCAGTTTATAGGCTATTAATGAGGTTATGAATTGAATCTAGAAGCTTGTTTGAGGACAGAGTGTGTTGGGCCTCAAATTATAGAAAGACCAAATATTCATTAAACACACTCGATATACAACCCTATATATAACAAGTCATTTTTAATTTAGTCATTAAAATTCTTAAAATTTACTATTATTAATACTGCATTTAGTGATTGAAAAATTGTTCTAAACCCCACTCAAGATGTAGCCAATGCAAATAAAAATTCTTAAATACTCACGGAATTGAAATTTTCTACAGCCAATTGTCCAAAAATTGATGGCCTACTTTTACATATTCTTACAAAAATCTATATGCCTAACAACAACAATACCTTTTCAAAAAAAATTAGGCTTGACATTTAAGAATTAGGTTTAATGCCATTTTCACAAAGTCAAAGATTCTCGTAAATTGTATGCTATATACGGGGCATTTTGAAAAATGACTTTAAGAAAAAGTCATTTTGGGCAAATGACCTTTTTTTTTTTTTTTGCAGTTTTTTGACGCAAAAAAAAAATGCTTTTTGGGCATGAAAACTGCTCCAGTTTTTTTTCTTTTCACTCTGTTGAGGTTCCTCTCCTCGTTACAGTTATTTTCGTCTTTTTTTTGAAAAAAAAAACTGAGACAGTTTACCTGCCTAAAAAAGCATATTTTTTTGTGCCAAAAAAAAAAGGTCATTTTCTTAATTAAGAATTTTTTTTTGCCCTTTTTTCAAATTCTTCCCTATACCTATATATGAGGAGAGCTCCTTTGTTGTTGATATGGTCTTTTGCCAGTTTTTAGTTCCCAATCGGTAAATTTTTAATACAGTTTCCCTCCAATTAAAAATTTTTTTTTTCAAAAAAAAAGAAAAAGATTTTTTTATAACTTTACCATATAATAGGGTGTTTGGTAGGGTACTTAGAACCGTTGGTTAGAATTTTTTTTACTGTAGTATGTGAGAGCTTTATACTGTAGCGTTTTTTTTTTATTGTTACTGTAACATATGAGAGTTTTATACTATTTATAACTGAAAAAATGGTTCAGACTATGGTCCGGACCAACCTGCCAAACACATGTTAACTTAAGTTTTAACTTAATAAACTCTTGCAAATAGATGCGTACCAGTTACCATGCAGTAAGAAAGGATCTGCGCTGTTCAGGGCGCCTCACAGCCTAAGTGAGATCGAAAATAACACGAGACTTTTTAATCCAATTTTGACACAATTTAAATAGAGCAGATATATTATGGCAGAATTTTTTGTTTAAATGAAAGGAAACAAAAAAAAATGTCTGACCGTATATGTACCTTTTCATTAATTCTGGATGAACATCCTTATGAATTTTCTGTTGGGATAACAGAAAAAATGGGCATGACATGATTTCCCACGTCATCAAAGTTGCAGAAACATCAGTAATGCTCCAGAGCAACGTAAACAAAATCTTGATCACTTTCCGAGCCATAATATCTAACAATATTTTCTTCATGAAGTTGAATATTCTTCTTTTTTCTCCTCCCTCTCCTTCTGCTTTTCTTTCTTCTTCTTCGAGCAAAATTGATCATCAATCAAAAGTTCTTCTTGATCTTCTTTCTCAATTTAAAATGACTGAACAAATTAGTTAATTTGATCAATCATGTTCTTCTTCATGAGTACTCTCGATTTGAGAGAATAGAACAAACTTGACCAATCCAGTAGACGATCTTCTCTTTAACCCAAGCTCTCTTTTCTCCCTCTAAATTGAAAAGAACAAAAAATAGATTGAGAATTCATGAATCTTCAAGCAATTAGTAAAGCTTATATCAGAGTACAACTTGTATATAAAAAGAATTATTTCTGGCTCTTGTTCTTCTTCCTTCATCCTCAGGTCTGTAGATTGACTTTTCTCTCAAGAGAACATGGGCATCAAGAATAAACCATGTGCTAATTTATTATTATTATATTTTAAGATTTTTAGCTTTGTTAGTCCCTGAACTAGAAGCATTATTTCACTTTGGTCACTGAACAGTATTTTTTAGCAATTTTGGTCATTCACCATAAAATGATGGTGAAATTCTTAGATTTAACAGAGCAAATCAAGTTCATCGCATGATAATTTGAGACTTTGCAGGATTAATTACATCAAATACAAAATATTCTTTTCATGGCTGTTAAAAGTCCTTGAAATTTAGGAAGATTTTTCACTTAGTGTAACTATTAGTATGCGATAGTGAAGTGATCGGTGTTGTAAAATTTCAGAAATTTGGTCAATAATTTTATAATCACGAATCAAAACTGCCAAACAAACACAAAGTTTAAAGAGTATTTTGTCAAAAAAAAATGTTCACAAACCAAAATGATATAATGTTGATAACGCTAATAGTTTTTTTTGGGTTGTTTACTTTTTTTATACCCTATGCTTTTTTACAAACACTTTATTTTCGTTTTTTTATCGCATCAAATGTATATCATCATATACGATTTAATACACAAAGTTATATATTTTTTTAATCAACCTTCAATTTTAACCTAAGAATTTTCCCAAATACCCTCAAAGAGAAAAATAAGAAAACTTTAAAGTATCCTCAAAATGAGTTTTTTTTTTAAGTTTAGTTATTTCTCTTTATCTAAAGATAATTTGGTCATTTTAAAAGTTAAAATCAATTATTGACCAATGTAAGGTATAGATCTATGTTTGAGTATAAAAAATATATAAATTTATGTATCAAATATAATGTGAAGGTGTATATTCGGTAAAATTAAAAAATAAAAACATAGTTTTTTAATAAACCTAAAAGAGAGGGTGTAGAAGATAAATGTCCTTTCTTTTAAGTAGGCAGTTAGAGAAAGACAAAACAAAAGAGTGTGCGCGTGTGGGGTAGGTTGGCGATAACTATTTGCTCGACTTGTTTGTCAACGTTTAGCTCCAACAAAATTTCTTCTTGCAATTTTTCTTCTAATTTATACCCATTGCAAATTTTTATTAATTGCAATATCAACATAATTTTTTTCTAAAATTTCAATTACACTCTTTTAACTTTTAAGCACATTTACATTGTAAATTTAAAATCTCATAAAATAGATCGAAAACCAACAATACTATTATACAAATTCATAACATTTTGAACTCTTAACGTGGGGCACACTAGTAGAAGCTTAAGTCATTTGGAAGAGAAAAAAAGGTCATTATTACAGTTAATTCATGAACCTTAAGCATTTCCGACACTTTTATCTCTGAATTTTCAGTTTTAACAAATTACTCGTTGAAATAAAATGTTATATTATAATTTTATTTCAACATTTTGGTTTGATTTCAACCTTCTTAAAATATTCTCAACTCTACCACTACATATATCAATATATAAATCTAAATTAATACAGTAATATATATATATATATGTATGTATATATATTGGCCGAGCAGCTGGGATAGCATATTGGCTGGATTGAGTGAATCCAAAACTTCCATTCCTTTTCATCTCCAAGAGAAATTTTCCTTACAATATGCGTATTGGCTGGGGTGGAGAAAAAAGAAAGAGAGAGACAGAGACTTATTAGCTGGGGGGAAGAAAAAAAGAAGAGAGAGACAGAGACTTAATTATTGGAAGAGAGAGACAGGAACTTATTGGATGGGGGGAAGAAAAAAGGCTTATTGGCTGGTGGGGAAGAAAAAAAGGAGAGAGACACAGAGACTTATTCGAAGAGAGAGAAGAAAAAAACCTTATTGGCTGGGGGGAAGAAAAAAAGAAGAGAGAGACAGAGACTTATTGGAAGAGAGAGACAGGAACTTATTGGCTGGGGGGAAGAAAAAAAGCTTATTGGCTGGGGGGAAGAAAAAAAGAAGAGAGAGAAAGAGACTTGGGCGTGGCTGTTGACACGTACCTATCGTGTCTTCTTATATTAAAAAATAAAAAAAAAAGACAAAAAAAACTATATAAGGTTTTGTTCATGTTATAGAGGTTGTAATATATCTCTCGTAAATTATAAGATTAAAAGATGTATAAACAATAAAGATGCATGTTTTTGGGTGTATTTGACTCTAACGAGCACGGCGTTCAAAATTGAGGCCGTAGGTGCTAGGATAATGATAAGCTCATTTTGATATAGAAAACCCAACACCTCAACGCCGTAGGAAACAACCACATTATAGTGCCAAAACAATGAGCACCGCGGCACTATTCCATGCTAATTCGTATTGAAAATATATGTCTTTAGACATATTTTGAGCTGATGACGTTATTGGTTGTATGTTTTCATATAAACCTAAACAACTATTAGCAACAAACATATCTATTGTAATAGTTGTATTGATTTATGAATAGATACCTTTATAACTGAAAAGATACATTTACAAATAAACAAGTACCTTTACATAAAAGGTTTATGGTTTGAACCGGTTGCTTCTTTTCACGAAATGGTACCTTTATATCTATAAAACTCCAGAAAAATCTACAAATTTTATATCTTATTTTGTAACACAATATTGTTGCTAAATATTGTATTTAAGTGTTTGTTGTATCTTAGGAGTAATTTGCCACAAAACTCTTTAGCAAACTTGAATAAATGAGGAGGCAAACAAAATCTTTAAGAAATTCTTGAATAAGAAAAGTGTTCATATATGCCTCATACACTATCTCGTATTTTAGAAATTCTTGGCCTCCACTCTCTAGACACTCAAACTCACCAATAGTTCATAAATGAACAATTCTAAAGTCTTGTTTATAAATAAATACAACACTTAAAACTTCAAAGTAATTCAACTTCCATCACTTTTGAATTTGAAGTAGCAACATGGGTTGTCTGCAAAAAATGAAAAGCAATAAAATTATATATGCAAATAATATATACAGAAATTGTAGTAAATGTCACTTTTTCAAAACTTATTGAAGTACATATTATGGTTTGAAAATATTCATAGGAAATAACAGTAAAAGGAAAAATTACTGATAAAAAGTGAGTGAAAAAATTTTACCGGGAAATTTTCTTTTACTACTATTTACTACAAATAAATTCAAAACCTGATATTTACGTCAACAAATTTCTAGAATCTCACGTTTCTCTCATTCTTCCAATAATATATATGTTTTGGACTTGTGAATTTTATAGACTAAGAATATCTCAATCTGTAATCCAATTTAAAACTTTCGGATTGAATTTTTTTCAATTTATTACTAATAAAAACTCTTTCCAACCCAATCCAAAGCCTTCATATTGGACCAGATTGGACAGATTTCGCGGATTTTATGTATGTGTGTATGTAAGGTCTGCAACAAAGTTATCCCGCTCTTTACTTCCAACAAAATTTCTTTTTACAATTTTTCTTCTAATTTACACCCTTTATAAATTTTTAATTGCGACATCAAATAATTCATATAAAATTTCAATTACATTCCAAGTTTAACTTTTAAGCATATTTATATTTCAAATATAAAATCTCATAAAATTTATAGGTTCATAATTTTTTGAACTCTTATCTTCAGAAGATTGTATTAGATGATTACTAGATTTGGAAGTAGAGATGCAACAATGGGTCGGGGCCCGTAGGCCGGCCCGAGCCCGTCCTGCTACAAGCACTGTTTACGGCCCGGCACGGCCCATAAATACTTGTGGACTGGGCTGGGCCAATATATGTCAGCCCATTGAAAATCATGGGCCGGGCTGGACCTGGGTTGGGCCTGGATGGCACGTCTAGGCCCACAATGGGCCGGCCCATCCCAGCCCACCCTTAATTCTTACTTCTATGTATTATTGGTCTTACATCTTTCTAATGTCACTCTTAATTTTTTTTGTTTTTAGTAATTTTGTAAACATCTTTGTATAATTATCCCGATTGTACTCTTTTTTCCTTACCAAGGTTTTGTCCCACTGGGTTTTCCTTGGAAAGGTTTTTAATGAGGCAATCGTAAATAAAATATCCTTTTTTTATATTTCCCTCAACTATTCAAACTTTTATATTTGTTAACTTGTTTAAAAATTTAAAAATTTTAAAAATTAAAAATTACATGCTCAGATGGGCTGGCCCATTTAAACCCACGATGGGCCAAGATGGGTCGGCCCATTTAAGGTCCACGACACGGCCCATGTAAAATTGGCCCACGGGCCGGGCCAGGCCAAGTTATTTTTAATATGGGCCTGCTCAGCCCAGCCTGCGGCCCTTGTGGGCCTAAGGAGAACGGGTCGGCCCATTCTTGCATCACTATTTAGAAGGGACAAAAAGTGATTAACACTAAACTGTTTTTGGCTTTATATGAATAAAATTAAACAACTGAAAAGCTATTACTTTACTTCTTCTGCGGATTAAAAAAAAAGTAAAACAGACCATGATGACTTTTACACACACTTTGCTTGCACAAATAGAACTAAAGCAGTGGACAGGGGAAGGAGCGGTAGAGTGTTACTGTCACTTGCAATAAAAGTCATAGTGACAAATCAATGTTCTCGACAAACGAACGTGGTCAATAGTACTACTAGTCTTTTAAAATGCAACTTGTGTTTTGTTGGGGTACAATTTGGTTGGACCTAAATTTTCTAAATGGTTCAGGGTTATGATTAGAGTGAATTGAACAAGACTGAACGACTCAGCTATTCGACATGGGAAATACCATTCAAACGTAAGAACTGAGTTAAGCCTTCGATAGGATCAATTGGTTCAATTGAATATAAATCATTATGGTTTATTGGGATAATAATATTGTTACAGGTTTGTTTTTCAAGTATTCGTTTGATGGAGTCGATTCACATGAATTGACGGTTATGAAGACGTCCAGCCATGAACTGAGACGTGGGGAAGGCACAATTCTTGTGGTTTATCAAGATCGATATGTGCCCCACTATTGTAGTTATTTCTAGCATTATGACCCCCACTCAAGTCAGTTGGAAGGCACAACTCCTCTTCACCGTCTATATAAGGAAATGCCGTCTTCAATTATAGACACAAAAAAAAAAACAACATACAAAAACTCTGTTAAAATTTCTCCTTACTATCATCCTTGTAATCTGTACCATTTGAGTTAGTGCATAGTGAAGAACAGTGGACATAACTCTCTTTATAGAGTGAACCACTATAAATCTATACATGTGGTATCTTTTACCTCTTTAGCACTCTTTTATTTCATTTTGTTTTTGATTCATTAATTATTTTTAGTAATTAGCCTAACAAGTTTTCTTTGAAGCTAGCAGATCCAAATAATGATGATTTGAGGGCCCAAATCCAATAAAAAGAACATCTTAATTTGGATTAACATATTTTATATTTGATTATAGATCTAATGTCTACATTTTGGAGTCAATCGTGGGACCTTTGGATCGCCAACTCCAAGGTCTTCTAGCTCAACCTCTAATGGCTAACAACTCTAACAACCAACACACACCTAAAATTCCAAGTGAAGAGACTGAAGCAACTCCTCAAGCAAATCAGCAAATGGAAGTCCTCACAGTTGAAGTAGAAACTCTAAAAAAAAAATGCTACAGGAGCAAGCTATGCGTTCCTAAGAATGCAACAGGAGATTAGAGAAACTTAGTAGCGAGAACTCAACTCTAAGGAGCCAGATCAATTACTAGAACTCTCAAATGGCCTCGCTATTATACTATTACCCATATCATGGGTATTTAGCTCTCGCAGTAACTACGACAGCACAATGGCAGTTTCAAATGCCATAGCCAGTTAGACATCAATCTGCATTCAACCTCATTGGGAGGATGTAGGTACTATACTCCACCTTAACTCCAACACCAGCAACTACGACCACAGCAACGCCAACGGCCACAACCGCAACGCCAGTGATGCCTACTACAGCAGCGACTACAACAACGATGAACATGTTACACCCGTCAATTTTCATGTAACGAATTATGTTAAATAAGTAACGATGTTAAGTAATTTTTTCTTATAATATAATGTTACTAATTATGTTATTTTAAGTATGATGACAGATGATAGTCACATTGAATTAATGTGCTCAAGATGTTCATGTCATTTACGTTGTATGCTTGATAATTATGTAGTAATGAATTAATGTTTTACTATATTTTAGTGTATGCGGCAGTTCGGCAGGCCGAATTATCCCTTATGGAATGGTAGGCCGATGGATTTCATTAGCAAGCCAAACCTCACAACTTCGGCAGGCCAAAAACAGCTGACAAGTAATTAGCAGGTAATCACCAAAATTATGGCGTGGATGATTGATTTTGATTGGATGATAAATTCTAATTGATTAGCATATTTTTGGTCTTTTCCTTGTTTTAGGTAATAGAATATTTGACTTTGGTGGATGATTGGATATTTGATGAGGGTTTCCTCTTTTGAAATTGTGAAATATGGTAAGTAAGAACAAATTTGTTGATTTTCCCCAATCCTCTCCATTCCCCATATGAATTTGCCCCGACTCTAGTCAGAAAATTTCTGATAATTATAGAGAAGATGAGTTTTCTCTTTTACGTTATTTTCATTTTCACGTAAACTATCTCTCTCTATCACTCTCTTTTTTCTCTCTCTCTAAAAATTCTCTCAAAATGCTCTTTCTCTCTTTCCCTACGTTTTCTTCCCCCTTTCTCTTCCTTATTTTCTTGTAAATATTTGAATGAAATATTGAGTTTTCATTTGGGCAAATTCGAAGGAAACTTGAGAAGAATTCTTTTGCGGTAAGAAACCCTTTCTTAGCTTTTCTGAAATTTTAATCACCGTGTAATCCGACTACTATATCTTTGTCTAGGAATTTCCGTTTGTCTTAAAATTTTAGTATGTTATTTTTATACATGTTATGTTATCTCTAAAAATTTCATGCCATTTGGACTTTTCTACGTTAAGTTATGAATTTTCTTCTCTCTGTCACTCATAGCTGAAATGCTGCTAACTGGTAAAAGTATATAAAAATGTGGTCTTTGTTCAAGTGGCAAATGTGCTTTGACTTTTACAAAATTTGGCAAAAATTTTCATGATTATATTACGTTGTGAACTGGAAAATTTTGTGGCAATATCATGTGTATTTTGTGAGTTATTAAACTTTGTTCAAACTAGGTTTTTATGGCTGTGAACTTGCAAACTTTGGACCTCTTATTTCTCTAACTTTTTATTGTGTCTAAATGATTTTGCTTGGTCATGGGAATTTTTGTAGCAGGGTATTATTATATATATAGATTGTCACAACAAATTTTGAGGTCAAAATTATTTTTGTGATATTTTTCTTAAATGCTAGGTTGAAAGGTGTTTGCTACCCATGTTTGTAAAATTTGTTTTACTACGGATTTCAATTGTGTATTTTGACCTACTTTGATTTTTATTGAAGCCAATTTTTGGATATGTTATATTTTTATGTGTCTATTATATGTGTTAATTTTTGTAGATTTTTCTACAACATCAATAATGTGATAAACGGATTTGAGCTTTTTAACACCCCCTATTTATATGTAATGAATCACGTTAAGTTAGTAACGACGTTAAAGAAATTTTATTAATTATTTATGTTATAAGCTATAATATATGATGTTAAAGTTACTAACTTTTTATGTCAAGTTTTATGTTAAAGTTACTAACTTTTTATGTCAAGTTTTATGACAGGTGACGACCGCATGAAATCGTTGTGCTCAAGTGTTCATGATTATTTTAATGTATGTTTAATTATGATGCAATGATGAATGAATGTTTTAATGTATGGCATTTATGGACAGTTCGGCAGGCCGAAAAGTCTGCCCAAAATCGACAGGCCAAACTTGGTGGAACCGGCAGACCGAAGGAAAAAATTGGCAGGCCAAACACAGCTGACGAGCAGTCAGCAGAAATCTCTCCAAATTCATGGCTGAGATAATTACGTTAAAGGGGTAATTTATTGTGATTAATTGACACAATAATGGAATGTTTTTATCGGTTAAGGAAATTAAAGGGTTTGACTTCGTATTGATTGGCATGATTTTAAATGGTTTCCCATTTGAAGAGGGCAAAACATGGTAAGTGATGAGTGGTTGTTTGACTTTCCTTCTTTTCTCTCCTTCCTCCATGCCATTGGATGTCAAACAGTCAAAAAATTCTAACTTAATGGAGAGTAATGAATTTCATTATGCTTGTTACGTTAAAATTTTTAACGATTCTTTTCCTCACACGTTACTTTCTCCTCTCATTCACTATCTGAGACATTTTCTAATTTCTTCTCTCCCTCTTCTCTTCTCCACAAAACCCATCTCCTTCTCTCTCAAAAATTCTCTGCAAGTATTGAAAGAAAAAGTCATATTTTGTTGGTTGAATTCAAGAATTTTGAGAAGAAATTTCAAGGTAAAAACTCAATTTTTTCGGTAATTCTGAAAAGAAATTTCTCCTCCTCAATTCATCAACAATATCCTTCTCTAGGAATTGTATTTTTGTTCTGAGTTTTTATTATGATGTTCATGTATGTATTATGTGATTTTTCTTCACGTTCCATGTCATTTCGGTGTTTTTATGAAAAATATGAATTTTCTATCTTCTACTCTTCATAGTAAATATTACTGTTTAACTTTGATGCAAGAAAATGTAATGTTTATTCAAGAGGTAAATGAATGATGTTTTTCATGAAAGTTATTAAGAATATGCATGTATAATGTATGATGAATATATTTTATGATATGAAATTTTTATGAGATTTCTATGAGAAAACTGTTTTAATAATGTTATTTCTGGATTTTTTGTTTATGAAATGTTATATATGTTTAAATGATTTTATGATAATGAAATAATTTAATGCATGATAATAAGATGTTTGTATGAATTTTAAAATGTATGTATTTTAAATTATTAGAAAACGTTTTCAAAAGATATTCATGTTTGTAATGTATGAGACGTTTTGTTGATAATAATGAAGGAAGTATGTTATGAATAAGGTTTATATGAAATGAATGTATATGTGATGATAATTTTTTTTATGCTTTGACAATTATGGTTAAGAATTATGTTTGTTTTAAGATGAATTTATATGTGACGATATATGAATGAATGATATATATATATATATATATGAAAGGATGTTTTATGAAAAGAATTAATTATATTGTATTTTTAATGGATAAATGGCATGAACACACAAAAGAACAAGCACATCGAGACCGCGACGTTGTCACCAAATCACGTTAAGGTTAAGTAAGCTAGCTTTAACGTAAGTACATTCTCACCTGCAACATGACACGTTTTTACAAGGTTTGATGATATGTTCACAATGATATTCATGATGATTTTATGGTTGTTTTCCTTAAAGGATTTCTTATGAAAGATTTTCATGATTTAAAGTTATGCATGATGATTATGACATGTTTCAAAGCATGAAAATTTATGTATGTATATGTATCACCTAATAAGTGTTGCACACCAATGTTATGAAATGATATGTTATGATGTCATGTTTGGTTTGGGATTAGTTACCTTTCTCCTCTTATGACGGCGTGCCTATGATGATGTTTATGGTGCAACACTTGAGCCCTTAAGATAAAATGGAAAAAGTTTTAAATATGGTCAATGTAATGAAAAATATGTTACTATGAAATTGTGCTTAAGGCACTTTTATGATATGATGATGATGATGATGTATATAAAATGTTTTAAATTGTGACAATTATATGTACTTACTAAGCATTAGCTTAATCAAGTTTTATGTCATGTTGCAGATAGGGGTAAGAAATTCATGGAATAGGCGGAGGACATGGGAAGGCGTGTGAGCATTAAGCACGATAAATTGTAACCGAAAGAACGCCAAGAATGAACGTTTTTATGTTTTAAATCAAGTTTTATGTTTTGAACATATTTTCATGTTAAGCTTTAAGAATACATGAATTATGGTTTTATCTTTTAAATTCTATCATTTTGAAGAATTTTTGGACTTCCGCATTTTTATGAAAAGTTGGTTTTGATTTAAAATTAGTTTTCTGTAATGTTTTGGCTCGGTCGGCCTGCTGAACTCCCTTACTCGGCCTGCCGAACGATGACAAGTTTTTAAGATAGTCTTGCAAAGCCTCTGTCGGCCTGTCGGTGGAGACGTTCCGGCCTGCCGATCATGTTCGGCCTGCCGAAGTCCCAAGTTCGGTCTGCCGAACTGTGGGAGTATGAAATTATGTTGTTTTTATAAGTTATGACTTTATAACTTGGTATATACATTTTATTAAAATAAGTTCATGATTAATTTAAAGTATAATTGAATAAATTATGACATAGAATGAGTTAAGCGGTGTGATTTAACAATGTTAAGTAATTTAAAAAAAATGTATGAATGGATCCTGGTTAAGTATGTTTAATTACATTTATATTTAAAAGTAACGTTTAAGTTTTATAATAATATTTATGTTTAAAGTCTAAGTAAGTATGAATGCAAGAATGTAACGACATCTGTGACGTCTGAATTAAGGGGCGTTACAAGCTTAGGGTTGTTCATTCCCTAACTATTGTTGGTAGATTTTATGTCATGAAATTTGTGACTTGTTTTAAATACCAAATGGAATTTTTATGACCAATAAAAAATCATGGTATTATGTTTATATGCTAACTTTGTCCCTCTAGAGCTTCATGCCTTAATTGTGTACGAATTATAAGTTATTGAATTAGGAATACATAAGGGTCAGACAAATATTTGCGTTCATGTATTTCTTAAATTGGAGGTGTTTATGTATTACGGTATTGGATGATTCTTTGAATGTAAATAAATGTTAATTTTTATCTTAAATAAAGGTATGACATGAACACACTAGGGAGTGAGTACATCAAGACTGCAACAACGTCATCTTCAATTAAGTTTTGGTAAGCTAAAACAGGTAAGCACATTCTCATCTACGACATGATGGAGTTTAGGAAAAGTTAAAATCTATGTTCATGACAGCTTTATGATAAATTCCATGATGATTATATATGATATGTCATTATGAAAGTTTGACGTATATGAAGTTTATGCATGTTTTGATGATGACATATTTCAAAGTATAAAAGTATATATATGTATATATGTATCACCTAAATAAGTGTTGTACACTCCATGTTATGTTATGTTTATGTTTATGATGTCATGTTTGGTTGGGATTAGCTACCCCTCTCCTCTCATGACGGCACACCTATGCTGATGTTAATGGTACAACACTTGGGCCCTTAAAGATAAAACAAAAAAAGTTTTAATATGGTTAATGTTAACGAAGATATGTTCTATATTAAATTGCCCTAGTACACTATTATAATGATGTTAATTATGGAAATAATGTTTCATAAACATGTTCATAAAATGTTTTACGTTGTAAAATATGAAATGTACTTACTAAGCTTTTGGCTTACTTAGTTATACATCATGTTACAGATAAGGGTAAGAGAACTTTGGAATAGGTGGAGGACAAAGACGAGAGTGTGAACCAAGAATGATAGATTGAAAACCGAAGGATGCCAAAGAAGATATTTAAACTTATAAATTATGTTTTATCGTCAAAGTATGTTTTATTATCTGAGTATGTTTATTTGGAGAGTGGTTGTGTACGCCCCAAATGTTTATCTTCTTAATAAACGGCGGACGTATGTAGTATAGAAAAGATTGATGTATCCACAGGGAAGTGAAAATTCATAACTCGAGAGACTCTTAAAAATAAACATTCAAAAAGGCAAGCGATTTTTCAGAGCAAAGTGTAAAATGAAAGAAATATTTTTGTGGTTTTTATTTTATTTAATTCAAAATTTAAAGCATAAAATTAAAACGGTGAAGCTTTGAGAATCCCTTGTATGTTTTGCAACTAATATGAAGTTTTAACTCTAAATAATAATCTAAAGCATTTGATTTATTATATCTTTTCTCATTAATTGCAAGCACTTTTTACTAATTATATAGTTTAACCGAGAGCGACAATATGGCAAGCCATAATGCAGTAAGGGTTTTCCTATAAAAACTAGCAAAATAATCATCTCTCACTAATGATTTGATGCGCTAATTATGAAAATTATAACTGCTGTCACTCAATTATAATTAACATAATTTTAAGATAGAAAAGATAATAACAAATCAAAATTAATATATTTTTATGAATAAATTATTGCGTTAATTTCGGCAACACCTCAACTTATTAATTGGTTTAAGAATACACTATACCATCTTCTGTCTACAATAAATCAAGAATTACTAAGCATTTATTGTGCCAGTCTATGTCTATAATGTAGCAGAAACTCAACTTAATAAATGAGCATGACTTCAATATTATTAATATTAATTATGTAACATAATTAAATTACATAAAAAAGCATGACTGAATTTATGTAAAAATTGGTAGCATAACAACAGTAACAATAATTGTTAAAAACATAAAGATATAATTTATTCCACAAAATATAAATATTACAAAACAGATATAGAGATAAAATCCATACCGGAGTACTACGCATACAAGATCATCTCTCTGCCTCACTAGAGACTTTACTCTAACTTAAACATTTTTTTTTTTTTACCTAAGTAGAATAGAAAGAAGTACACAAAGAAAAATAAGGGAGAATGGGGGAAGGAGGGCCAAATGGCCTGGATGGGTATTGTAATAAGGGGGGAGGGGGTGGTATTTATAGTGAAAAATTTTCACTATTTACATATTTTATTATTATTATTTTATTATTTTATTAATATTTAAATATTATTATTATTAAAAATTTTACTTTTCAAGAATCAGATCAAAATGATCCGATTTCCCTTCTTTTCTTCACGATGAGATTTGCTCTTCATTGTGCGTTTTAAGCTTCAAAATCCTGTGCTTTGCGGCATGAGAAGGCACTAAACCGGGCTGATCTGGACCGTTAATTTCACGATCCAATGGCTCCATACACGCGTGAGAATGGGCCGAGGTGGGACCAGTGGGACAACAATTTTGGACCGTCAGATTGATCTTGGTCATCGCATCCAACGGCTGGAAGAGTAGCTGCACGTGGACTCACCCACACGCGAGCAGACACGGCATGCGACTCCCCTGCCTCGCCTGCAGCTTTGTCGGCGCGTGTAACGCACGCGCCAATCATATTTCGACACGTGGACTGTACTCTGAGATTCTGCTGACACACCAAATGACACATTTACACGCGTCCCTCTCTTCGACGGCTGAGATTTTACACGCGTCCCTCTCTTCAACGGCTGAGATCAATCTATCAGTTGATCTGGCGATCCTTGTTACGCCACGTGTCCCTTCTAGATGAATCTGAATATTTTAAGGATTTTTTTATGCATTTGATGTCCGATTTTGTCCGTTTTGGTGTCGTTTTGCTCCGTTTTTCCTCCAGATTTCAAATCTAAAAATCACAAACACACTAATATAAATTATTTTACAAACATAATATTTACAAAAATATTAAAAATATTTATTTTATGTTAAAACACACAAAAATAAATAAAAACTCCTAAAATTTTCAGTCTCTTACGGTTTGACACAGATATAATCTTTATGACTTGAAAACATTTTTAGAGATTACTAAAAATACAATAAGACATATTTACAAACTTAAAACACACTATCGAACACACTAAAACTCAAAATAAAATAACATCATTACTTTTACGGTTTTGACTATTTATAGACTAGACATTTATTTAACATACCGAAATGACTCTAAAAATTACTAAAAATTCTATTAAACATAAAAACACACTAAAAACATATTATTAGACATATTTACATAATAAGACACAAATAAACTAATTAACACAAAATGCTATTAATTAGAGGATTTAATGAGAAACAAAAGCATAAATAAATGATTGAAGCCTTAGAAAATGTACACACTTTTACAGTCTCATCAAAGAGTTTTAAAGATTTAAACTATGTCTCTATAACTTTATAGGTTTATTATTTGTCTTCCGCACTATGAAATGTTGAGACTTGTTTAAATTAAAAATTTTGTTTTACAACAGATCAGCCTACCGATCATTATTGGTCAGTCTGCCATGTTGTGTTGGCCTACCAATTACCCTTTATCGGCCTACCGATCTTAGTGATTTTAAAACTTTATTTTGCAGGACCTTGGATGGCCTACTAGAAATTGAAGTTTGGACTGTCAGTCAGGTTCGGCCTGCTGAAGTTTGAAGTTTGGCCTACCAAACTGTGTAAGTTTAAATTTAAAAGTTGTGTTTTTTTTTTTTATTTAAGTTATGGTTTTATTGTTTTGGTGTTGATAAACTATTTAATGAATGTTTATAATCGAGTAATTTATTACATGTAAAAAAAATGTATGCATGGATCCTGGGGTATGTTTCCATTATATGTTTTCATTTAAATAGTTTATCTTAATAATGGCAAATAGAATAAATGTAACAATATCTGTGGCGTCCGTAAGGGGGCGCAACAGAGTCTCGAAAGTGACGAGCAAAACCCTAGCATTAGATAACATCTTGAAGAACATTTGGGAAACTCTATTCACCAGGAGGATTACTTCAATCATTCCTCCAAAGTATGGCAATCTTGTGTTCACTCGCTTCGATGGAACATTTGACCCAAAGGATCACCTTCTACAATACATGAATGTAGTCAGCGTGACAAACATCCCAGATTCGATTCTAAATGAGACGATGTGCAAGCTATTCGTATAGAGTCTTAAAGACCCAATGCTTCGATGGTTTAGCAACCTGCCCACTAGGTCGATCGACGGCTTTGAGGACTTAGCAAATTTGTTCGTCAAAGCCTACTCGATACACATAAAAACTGGTAAAACGACTAAAGACTTATGGTTGGTCGTACAAAGCCCAGGCGAGTCATTGCAAGCGTACATCATGATATTCAATAAGGCGCTCTCTAAGATTTCAGACTTAGAAAATGGAACAGCTCCAGAAGTCCTAAAAGCAGTATTTGCTTTCAGACCTACACAAGTCCTCTTTCGAGAGCAGTATTTGCTCTGATTACTTTCAAACCATCTAGGAAGCTTTGAACAGAGTAGAGGGATTGATCGATTTAGAAGAAGAGAATGAAAGATGCAAACGAGAGCTCACAAGAGGCAGAGATCAGAATAGATGACGCAAAAGGCAGCGGAAACCATAGGTAGATCGAAGAGGATGGACAAGGCCACCACCAACGAGAGAATGGAGGAAGAAAGAAGATAAGTCACAGACTGAAAGCAAACCACTGTCGCCACCAAAATATGCTTTAAGCATATCACCAACAGAGCTAATCGTGCAACTAGAAGGGAAAGATTACGTTAAGTGGCCGAACAAAATGGCTCCAAGTCGATCCCATGAATTCCATTGAGACACAAGGCATCTACCATTCGACTGCAAGGCTTTGCGGTCTGAAATCATGGAATTTAAGAAAGGGCATCTGAGTGAGTACTTGTCTAAGCAAGGAAGGAAAGTTTATGGGCTTGATCAAAAGCAAGGGGGACAGAGAGACTGCCAAACTAAAGAGAAGACACCATCACCACCACCAGCAAGGAAAGTAGTCAGAGCCATTTACGGAGGCTCTGTTTGAATGGTGCTTCCGCTAACCAAATGAAGGCTTACTAGAAAAGAGCATGCCAAGCCAGTGCTAGTTCCATCACTGACGAATACGGTGAGCATACATTTTGTTTCGAAGCAATGAGGCATTCAGGTTTGACAATCCGTATGACGATGCTTTGGTAATCAAACTTAACATCGCAAATTGCAAAATTAGAAGAATACTTGTTGACAATGGAAGTTCAGCAAACATTCTGTTCCTCTCAATGTTGAGAGAAATGGACATTGATGAAAAAGAGATCGAGAAGTCTATTACTGCCTCGGTAGGGTTTAATGGCAAAGCAACCACAACAATTAGAAGGATTAAGCTACCTATCTACACAGCTGGCAAAAATAAGATGACGAGTTTCCTCATCATGGATTGTCCTTTGGGATATAATATCATCCTTGGGCGACCTTGGATATGTGCAATGAGGGCTATCCCATCGACTTTCCACCAGCAAATCAGATTTCTAACAAAGCACAGGGTCAGAGAAATACTTAGAAGTTAAGAAACATCAAGGAGCTGTTACACCACCGCTATAAGGTAGAAGAAGCCAGCTTTAGAGCAATTACAGATTAAACTGTCGAATGCAAGTAATCAAGGTTATGTCGAGTCAATGTTAGAGTAGATTGATGAAGTACAAATATATCTAAAAGATAAGCAATGAACAGTGAACATCAGCTCGCAACTCGATCCAGAGTTGAAATCTGCCATAATCGACTTTTTAAAAGCTAATAATAACTGTTTTGTGTGGTCCCATACAGATATGCAAGGAATCAATCTGAACATAATCTCACATTAGTTCAACATTGATCCTAACCACTGACCCATGCGATAAAAGAGGAGGAAGCTTGGCATCGAACGAAACAACATTTTGAAAGACGAAGTGAGGAGGCTGCTCGAGGCTGGGTTCATCCATCCTATTTAGTACCCAAATTGGCTTGCGAGCATGGTGATCATTAGAAAGAAAAATGGGAAGTGGCAAATGTGCATAGATTTCATAGATTTAAACAAAGCCTGCCCAAAAGACAGTTATCTGTTGCCATATATTGATCGTATCATCGATACGACAGCTGCACATGAAGTCCTAAGCTTCCTTGACACTTTCTCTAGGTACGAGCATGTGACACCCGTTATTCTCCTAACGGGTATTGAGGTAATTAAATTAATTTTTAATGTATAAAAAAAAATTGCTTCATTTAAATTTATTTTATAATATTTATTTTTATCTATTTTTAAAGTTTCTAAAATTCTCCTATATTTATTTAGTATGTTTACTAAAAAGTCTTAGAACTTCTAATAAATCTCAAAAATGTCATATTGGCATTATGTGTGTTAAAGTCTTTAGATGAGACATGGATATCTTTTCCAACTACTCTTGACCCTCATTTTCTTTATTTCCTCCGTGACATGCTTCAACATGTCTCCTCTATAATTGTTTCTATCACTTCTCTTCAAAGACTTCATCTTTTCTTCCTTTCTCTTCCACGGTTCCCACACTCTTCTTCTTATTTCTTTGCTGAAGCAAAATACTTAGAGAACTTCTTCAAGGCAGCCATAAAAATCAGCCACCATCACCTCCATTTGAGCAAGAATTTCAGTCATACCGAAGTAAAGGAACCTGTTTTGAAGCCATTTCAAGCTTCCAACTAACCATAATCCGAGGTTAGAATCTTATGAACAAATTTAGTTTTTCATTTATAAATTTTCTTTTATACTAAAGGATTATTCAAATTTGCGTTCTTAAACCTAAGTTTATGTTTGTTGCTATTTTGGAGCATATGTATGAAGTCTAAGTGTATATGCCCTAGACAGAAAATTTATATTGTTAAACTTTGTAATACCTCTATGGGTAGTGGTTATTTCTTGAAATTCTAAGATTAAATTAAAATAAATTTTATGAATGTAGTTGTATGTTGTGCTTTAGTTTTAATTGTCCTTATGCACGCCTTAGGATCAAGGGAGTATGGAGCTAACGTTAATTGATTCCAGGATTAAGAGACTGTTGATAAGCTTAAAAGGTAGGGATTCTATTACTCATCTTTTGTGAGGTTTTTATAGAATTAAAATTGATTGTTTTGCCGCAATATATATATCTATGTTGAACTGATATTATATGATTATCACATATGAAACTATGACATGGACTCGTCTTATATTGTACGGCGAGGAACATAATGAATTGACACATGTTATAAATTGAGAAGCATGGTTAGGAAAACTAACTCTATTGATAATGATTCAATATAGAGAAATTGTGAGACATGAAGAGGGCGACGGTTACGTCCTTGGGCATGAATACCCTAAAAGGTAAAATAGGGGGAAGGCGATGACGCTTCCTTGGGTTGAAAGTCCCAGAACACACTGTACAGGAATCGATTTGGTGAGGACTCGGGGCTTGATGTCCCCTCACCGGAACACCCTTGGAATGTTTATAGGGTGATCAAGTGCGCCCATTTGGGTTTCGATGAGTTGAGTGATACTCAATTTAACATGGATACCTAGGAACAATGATGATTGTTAATATTTGTATAAATGTGTAATTATGACACTTGGTAATGATTAACTACGGTATCCATAAGATGTGATCATAATAAACCTCATAATCTGGAATATGATGTAACTTACTAACCATGCAGATTTTAATGTGGTAATGATAAAAACCTAAAGGTGAGTAATGGCTTTCTCTACTGAGCATAGTGTTGCTCATACCCTTATGTTTATATCTTTTCAGGACTCACTAAGTGTAAGGTGGCTACGAGAAATATAGTTGAGGAAGTGATGTAACTATATTACATTGGGACTGCTCAATTGTAAAGAATGTTCTTCATGATAATGTAAGCATCAATTGTTACTTTCTGTGACTGTATTATAATGTGTTGAGGGTTAAAATGATGATGACAACAGTTTATATTATTAAATTTAAGGTGCTACATTAAAACTGTGGTTTATTTATCGTTTATATTTTTATTTTTGAGTTGAGAGTTTTCATTTAAGTCCCGGGCAAATTTTATTTTTAAGGTTTTACTTTTATTATTTATTTTTATTTTATCTCATTAAAAACTGTTAACCCCCATATAGGGGCGTTACAGAATTTTTGGTATCAGAGCCTAGGTTCGGTTAACCTAGGGAGTGTAGCACCACTTTAAAAAAAATATATTTTTGAGATGGTTTTGAAGCTGAATTTTTATTGTCATCATCAAAATGAACCTTCACATTGATTTATACAGACTAGAAGGATGTAACATGGAAAGGCCATAGAATGAAAATACTAATGGTTATATGAGTACAATAATTACATAGAAGGAAAGTATTAATAGTTATGAGGGAATGATAATTATATGGAATGAGTTTATAAGTAGAATGCTTATGAGAGATTCGTATAATATTTGGATCTATAAGCATATCTAATTCGTATAAACGATGAGAAATTCGTATAGATACGAGGATTTAAGAGCCTTTTGTCTCGTGAAAAACAATAAGAAATATAAGGCTTGATTTATTGATTTTAAAGTTTGACATAGATATGCCAAATTTTTCGTAATTGATTCAAACCTAAGTAATGATTATGTGTGGATTCGATGGAGCACATAAGTGTCAATGTCTTTTCTTAAAAGTTCTATATATTTGAGGAATATGATATAAGTTGAAAATCATGGTATTGAATCTTGAGAGAGATAAATGTTAGACTTTTGGTCTGTTGAGACTGTGTAAAGTCTAGAATGCATGAATCTCAAAATTGGAATATTTTGTTACGTACATTGTATTTAAGTGTATCAGTGAATCTTTTGGTTACCTACGGTTTTGTTATATGAGGAAATTCGATATGGTATAAGTAGAATTGTGGGGATTGTAGATGTTCTTAAGTAGTAACATCAAGTGTCTTTGTTCATTGATATGGTCTACGTTGAAAGACGTAAATCGTATTGATTTCAAGGTTAGTCACATTCTAAACCCTTGGTAGCAATGATGATGAATCCATTGATAGATGTTAAGTATTATGAATAACATATGGGTGTATGCATTGTTCAATAAGGTTTTGATTAAAACAAAATTATTTGAGTTGCTGGAAGATTGTGTTGTTATGAAATGATTTTAAATATCATTCAGGAAGATCCTTGTTGTCGTTAAATTAGATTTGTTGTTCATAGTTAACTTTATCTATAGTGGGCTTTAAATTGGGTTTAAGATTCATACGAATTGGTTTTCAATTTTATGTTTGTTATTTAACTCGTTCTAAATGTGTTAAGGCCCGAAACAACCTGACCATTTTCAACTAAGAACATTTGGGCCTAGTTCAAATCTTAAATCAGTTTGATTCACACTGTCTCTCCCACGTGGTCTCTATACGTGTCATATACAGTGGTTTAATCATTGTTTACAAATACGTTTACTGTGCATAGGAGCTTATTTCTCCGAGTTCACTTTTTCTCTCTTAATTTGTTATTTTCTCTTTAAATCGCAAATCCTCTTCTTTTTCATTAAAAATTCTTCTTTTCCTCCAAAAGAAGAAGGAATTCTAGGATTCTGCAATTTACTATCTTAATTTTTCCTTTCTATTTACTCTTATTTCATCTCATCATGGACCCAAAGTACCAACACCTGAGAAAGTATTTCCCATCACTCTCCCAAAAGATTCTCAGAAAGAAATACAAGGCTAGAATTACTCGGTTGTGGATTCTTATGCGTTTTGGTATCCCTTGTGATGTGAGAATGTTAATAGAGGGGAAAATCCGTCCGAGTGACTTTAGTCAAGATGTCGGTTTACCAGGAACAGGTACCAGTCGAAGTGCAATGAAAAGAAGAGCTCGTGCCATCGTGGTCGCTTGTAACAAATGTGGAAGACAAAATTGTAACGGTAAATGTACTTCACCTGGTTATATGTCTACGAATAGAGAGGATAAAATAAGGTTTTGTAGGGATGGACTTTCAAAGGAAAACTTGGATAGCATCCATCCTCCTCTTCACGGTCACCCTAGTGGATATGTTCAAGGAGCTATTTTTAAACTCTGGCCTAAATTTTATACAGAAAGACAACGCCTCAGGAATATGGTATTTCTAGATCCTGTTTGCCAAGCCATAAGAAAACTGGATGGGGAATAAGTCATCGCTCTATAAAGGTTATTTAGTCTTTACTTATTTGAAGCAGTTTTAGCTGATGTTCAACAGTTTGTGTTTTGCTTTTACTCAGAATATTTGCTTTTATGTTTGAAATAATTGTGATTATTAGATTGATACAGTAAATGTTAATATCTTATTTAATTTATGATTTTCTTAAATATATATATAATAAAATATATTATCTTATCAGACACGTTACATACGGTACAGTAATATGTTTGAATTTTGAAAAGCTTATCCAGATATTTCAAGATTTGTGTCTCAAATTTCAAAAGTTCTACAGTATTTGTCGTTTATATTAAATTTCTAGACTTGGAGTATATTTGTCAAAAAGTCTACAGTTGTGTCATGAGGGTCTTTTGTCGAATTGTTCTCAATTGTCAAAAGTTATACAATTAGAGTCTAATCTTTTTCAAAAAGTGAATCAGATTTTCTATAAACTATCAATCACCTTATCTTACTTTCTTATCCGCACAAGATTTTGTTTAAATCTTTGGATTACTTTTTCATTACCTACTCGTCTATCTCTTTAGCCCTTTTTGTATATTTCTCATCTTTAAAATCTCATGTAGAACCCGAAGTCTAAGTGGAGCAGACATTAAGCAACCACTTCTATAAACCAAATATGTCTACCTCCCAGTCCACGAAGAAAATAAAGAATGTCTGTGTCTTTTGTGGTTCCAGCCTTGGAAAAGATAAAGCTTATTTAGAAGCTGCAAATCACTTAGGGCAAGTCCTAGCACGCAAGAAGATTAACATAATCTATGGGGGTGGTAGTATAAAAATGATGGTAAATATGACACTAGCAGCTAGGTCTAGCGACGCTACTGATGTAAGAATTTGGCCTCATATTCCAGTTGAAGGAAACCTTTGTAAGGAAGCCATAGGTAAGGGAGAAGGAGTCAGGAGTATCCCTAAAAATTTTAAAGACATAATCTATAATTCTGATGCTTTTATAGCATTACCTGGTGGTCTAGGTACTCTTGAGGAAATATTTATAGTTGCTTGTGGGCAATTGTTGGGCTTTTATTCCAAACCTTTGGGACTGCTGAATGTAAATGGTTTTTATGACGGTCTTTTGAAATTTCTAGATTACGCTGTGGAAGAAAACATCACTACAGAATCGGAGAGACAAATCTTTGTTACTGCTTCAACAGCTGAGGAATTGATAGATAAAATGCAAATCATACATCCAGAATCCGACACTGCAACATCCAAGCTTGAATGGGAAAGGGAAAGCCGGGAGCGGCCAATTGATTTGAATCTCCATCTGTAATCTTTTTGTTTTATCTTTGGCATATAGGCATGTGTGTCCGTATTTCGTGTGTTGCGAATAACCGTTTGTCTTGTATTCTGTGTTTCTTGTGGTACGTTGTTGTTCAATCTTTTAGATTCATTGAGCCTAATGCCGGGATGGCTGGATACGAAGTACTTGATGCTCTCGAAATGCATCCTTCTTAAGGTCCGATCTTTTGTTTATCGATGTTTTTGTATCCTCTAAGCATGCATGATATGGATAGCTGGTATACGGAGTGCCTTGTACTCTCGAAACGTATCCGTATTATGTTTGTAATGTGTAATATTCTGTTAATATTATGTGGAAGTACCAGAGTCAGTTATGGGGATATTCCATATGAAATATGAGTATATTATTTGGATTGAATGTTTGTGTCATGAGGATAGCTGTTTAATGAAAAATATGCCGGGTATGTTTGCAACTCTGAGATTCCGTTTAATATCTCTATGAGTAAGTTTAATGTATAGTTTTGAATAAAAGTGTTTGTGATATATGTTTTATGATTATGTTTTAGTTTATTAGTTGAGGTATGAAATCAAATATATTTGACTTTTCCTTACTCAAAAAGGAAAAGGAACTTAAAGATGAAGTATATAAAATTTCTCTGGCAATCTCCTTAAATGTGATTGTAAATCACAGTCCATGGACAATGAAGGACTGGAATCATGATATGGTCAATATGTATGCCTGATCAGATTCTTAGACTATTATACGGTGTTACAAGTTGAAACTTGTCAGAAATACTCTCATTGAGGGATTTAGGAGTAAGATTTATTATGCAAGTAAATAAGTGGAGATACGATAACTTAAATTTGGAGGACAAACAACATTAACGGTTTAGACTCGGAATTGGAATCATAATGAAATTAAAATTTTTACTAGTATTGCTAGAATTGAAATTTCGAGGACGAAATTTCTTTAAGGGGGGTAGAGCTGTGACACCCGTTATTCTCCTAACGGGTATTGAGGTAATTAAATTAATTTTTAATGTATAAAAAAAAATTGCTTCATTTAAATTTATTTTATAATATTTATTTTTATCTATTTTTAAATTTTCTAAAATTCTCCTATATTTATTTAGTATGTTTACTAAAAAGTCTTAGAACTTCTAATAAATCTCAAAAATGTCATATTGGCATTATGTGTGTTAAAGTCTTTAGATGAGACATGGATATCTTTTCCAACTACTCTTGACCCTCATTTTCTTTATTTCCTCCGTGACATGCTTCAACATGTCTCCTCTATAATTGTTTCTATCACTTCTCTTCAAAGACTTCATCTTTTCTTCCTTTCTCTTCCACGGTTCCCACACTCTTCTTCTTATTTCTTTGCTGAAGCAAAATACTTAGAGAACTTCTTCAAGGCAGCCATAAAAATCAGCCACCATCACCTCCATTTGAGCAAGAATTTCAGTCATACCGAAGTAAAGGAACCTGTTTTGAAGCCATTTCAAGCTTCCAACTAACCATAATCCGAGGTTAGAATCTTATGAACAAATTTAGTTTTTCATTTATAAATTTTCTTTTATACTAAAGGATTATTCAAATTTGCGTTCTTAAACCTAAGTTTATGTTTGTTGCTATTTTGGAGCATATGTATGAAGTCTAAGTGTATATGCCCTAGACAGAAAATTTATATTGTTAAACTTTGTAATACCTCTATGGGCAGTGGTTATTTCTTGAAATTCTAAGATTAAATTAAAATAAATTTTATGAATGTAGTTGTATGTTGTGCTTTAGTTTTAATTGTCCTTATGCACGCCTTAGGATCAAGGGAGTATGGAGCTAACGTTAATTGATTCCAGGATTAAGAGACTGTTGATAAGCTTAAAAGGTAGGGATTCTATTACTCATCTTTTGTGAGGTTTTTATAGAATTAAAATTGATTGTTTTGCCGCAATATATATATATCTATGTTGAACTGATATTATATGATTATCACATATGAAACTATGACATGGACTCGTCTTATATTGTACGGCGAGGAACATAATGAATTGACACATGTTATAAATTGAGAAGCATGGTTAGGAAAACTAACTCTATTGATAATGATTCAATATAGAGAAATTGTGAGACATGAAGAGGGCGACGGTTACGTCCTTGGGCATGAATACCCTAAAAGGTAAAATAGGGGGAAGGCGATGACGCTTCCTTGGGTTGAAAGTCCCAGAACACACTGTACAGGAATCGATTTGGTGAGGACTCGGGGCTTGATGTCCCCTCACCGGAACACCCTTGGAATGTTTATAGGGTGATCAAGTGCGCCCATTTGGGTTTCGATGAGTTGAGTGATACTCAATTTAACATGGATACCTAGGAACAATGATGATTGTTAATATTTGTATAAATGTGTAATTATGACACTTGGTAATGATTAACTACGGTATCCATAAGATGTGATCATAATAAACCTCATAATCTGGAATATGATGTAACTTACTAACCATGCAGATTTTAATGTGGTAATGATAAAAACCTAAAGGTGAGTAATGGCTTTCTCTACTGAGCATAGTGTTGCTCATACCCTTATGTTTATATCTTTTCAGGACTCACTAAGTGTAAGGTGGCTACGAGAAATATAGTTGAGGAAGTGATGTAACTATATTACATTGGGACTGCTCAATTGTAAAGAATGTTCTTCATGATAATGTAAGCATCAATTGTTACTTTCTGTGACTGTATTATAATGTGTTGAGGGTTAAAATGATGATGACAACAGTTTATATTATTAAATTTAAGGTGCTACATTAAAACTGTGGTTTATTTATCGTTTATATTTTTATTTTTGAGTTGAGAGTTTTCATTTAAGTCCCGGGCAAATTTTATTTTTAAGGTTTTACTTTTATTATTTATTTTTATTTTATCTCATTAAAAACTGTTAACCCCCATATAGGGGCGTTACAGAGCAAATCCTCTTGCATCCAAAAGATCAAGAAAAGACCACCTTCATCACAAAAAAGAGGATTTTTTATTTCAAGGTTATGCCTTTTGGGCTAAAGAACGCAAAAGCCATAAACCAAAAGCTAGCCAATATGATGTTTGAAGAGCAGATCGATAAAAACATTGAAGTTTATATTGACGATATGTTAGTAAAATCATTGTAGGCTAACCTCCATTTTTAACACCTACAAGAATGCTTCGAGGTGCTGCGAAAGTATAACATGAAGTTGAACCTAGAGAAACACATATTTGGAGTGTTGAGTGGAATGTTCCTGGGCTACCTTGTTACAAAATGTGGGAACAAAGTAAATCTAGATCAAATATAAGCCTTCCAAATGATGCCATCCCTAAGAACCAAGCGCGAGATCCAGAGGCTTATCGGACGAAGCATTGCGTTGCGTCGACTCATAGCCTAGTCTTTAGACAAATGTCTCCTATTTTTCTAACTGTTGAAAATGAACACAAAATTTGAATGGAGTGAACAATGCGAGCAAGCATTCGAGGAATTGAGAAGTACTTATCCACGCCAACAATCTTGTCGAAGCCTAAAGACAGAGAGTCACTCTTTCTTTATTTGGTAATCTCGAAGACCCAGGTGAGTTTGGCATTGGTTAGAGAAAAGGATGCAGTTCAGAAGCCTATTTTCTTCATTAGCCATACGATTTTGGATGCGGAGATGAGGTATTTTGTTATTGAGAAGCTTGCCCTCGTGCTTGTCATGTCAGCTCGAAAGCTTCGACCATATTTTCAAAGTCACACTGTTGTGGTGTTGTTGTCAAACACGATGCATGCCATTTTGCTTAAGCCTAACGTCTCTAGGAGATTGACAAAATAGGTTGTTTAGCTAACAGAGTTCAACATCGAATACAAACCTCGAATGGCATTGAAGGCGTAGGTGCTCATAAATTTTGTTGTCGAGCTGACATAAAAGGCAGACAACAACGGACCGTAAGAATGGATTATACAAGTTATGGATCTAGTAATGAAAAAGGATCGGGAGTAGAACTGCTGTTACGATCACCAACAGGCTAAAAGATCGAAAAGAGCTTTCAATTGGTCAAAGCCACAAACCACGAAGCCGAATACAAAGCCATGATTGTCGCCTTGAGACTTGTTGCAGCACTAGGGGCTACTAAGCTTGTTGTGGAAAGTGATTCTACACTGATTGTTAATCAGATTACAGGCGATTACAAAGCATGAGATGAAAAGATAATCTCTTATCTCAAGCTAGTAAATAAGTTAAAGGCTCAGTTCGACCATTTTCAGGTGAAGCACGTCCCTGAAGAAGAAAAATCCAGAGTAGATGCACTTGCCAATTTGGGATCGTCGATTGAAGTAAATGAAAGAAGGATTATTCCCTTGGAACGCATCAACCGACCAAGTATTAAATTGGTAGAAGAAGCAAATTATGTGACCCCAAGGGATGATTGAAGAACGCCTATTGAATTATACATACATGATGGGTGGCTACTTGAGGATACGCAAATCGCAAGGAAGATCAAAGTCTAAGCTACAAGGTATTGCTTGATTGATGAGAAGCTCTATAGGCTATTTTTCGCAAGCCCTTATCTTCATTACCTTGGGGAAGATGAAGTCGAAAAGGTCATCCGAGATGTGTATGAAGGCTTATGCAGCAACCACTGGGGGGGAAGATCCTTATGCAACAAGATCAAAAGACAGGGTTTCTACTAGCCAACTATGCAGGGTGATTGCGAGAGTTTCGCTAAGATGTATGATAGCTGCTAGAGGCATGTGCTTGCCATCCATTAACCTGCTGAGAAACTTTTTTCAGTCAGCTAGCTATATCCGTTCATGAAGTATTCCATGGATGTTGTTGGACCATATCCTCCAGCCCCTGGACAAGTTAAGTATCTTTTCGTCCTTATAGATTATTTCTATAAATGGGTCGAAGCTGAAGCTTTTGCAAATATTAACGATGAGTTGTTGAAAGATTTTTTTGGAGAATATCATCTGTCGGTTTGGAGTACCAAGGGAGATCATCACCGACAAAGGTTCACAATTCATATTCACGTCCTTTAAGCAATTCTGCCACGAATGGGATATTATTTTGAGCTTCTCCAAGCCTAAATACCTACAAGGGAAGGGACAAATGGAAGCAATGAACAAAACAATTGTGAAGAACCTAAAGAAGAAACTAGAGGCCGGGTTGAAGAACTCCCTGTGATGTTATGGGCCTACCGAATGACTCCCAGGCGTGTGACTAATGAATCACCATTTCCCCTCGTATACATAACTAGAGCAATCATCCCGACGAAGATTGTCACTCGAGATCTTCAAATCGATTACCCGCACCTTAACAAAGTGAAGAACAATTAAATGATGTGGGAGAGGGAGAATGCTCTTTGCCACATTGGTCGCTATTAGCAAGCAGCTGCTAGGTACTATAATCAGAAGGTCAAAGTCAAAAAGTTTCAAGTAGGGGACCTTGCACTCATAAAGGTCTTTCAAAACACAAAGGAAGCCTACACCAGGAAATTGGTTGCCAATTGGGAAGGTCTGTATCGAATCCGCACCATTGTATGAGATAGGGTTTACAAGTTGGAGAAGCTCAATGGATTAATCATCACCAAAAGCTGGAATGCCCATCACTTGAAACAATACTGTGTATAATCTGTATTGAACTATTCTGTTTGATTTTACATTTTATTATTCAATTCTATCTCATCTTGGTAGTAAGGTGCTAAATTGTGTAATTGAACTACATTTGGCTTGATCCCTATACATGGATATGTAGGCAGCCCATGAAGTTATAAACGGGTGTAGCCACATTATTATTTCAACCACCATGGTTCCTAAGGCTTGCCATCATCATGGCTTTTTATCAACTGCCTGAATTCAATTTGTAACTGCCATTTTCATGGCTCGCCATCGTCATTGCTGTTGATTAAGTTCCAACTTCAGAATCGATCAACTCGTCCTGAGTTTGATCTTACATCGCTGTCATCATGGCTTAGTCTATACTACAGACTCGATCAACTCGTCCCAAGTTCGACTGCCATCATGGCTTTATAATCCAAGCTACAGATTTGATCAACTCATTCTGAGTTTGATCTAACATCGCCATCTTAATGGCTCTGTTTCACAAAAGGCATAATCCTATACCGGCAACTTTATGGCAGGATTGACTGCCCTAAACTTAATCATATATTGCCATTTTTACGGCTCTAGAAATATTAAACTTGATCAACTCATCTCAAGGTTGATTCCATATTGCCATCTTCACAACTCGCCATTTTCATGGCTTTCTATTAACTTGTCGAGTGCTTGGTCGATTCATTAACATTATGGTTCATGACCAGTCGAATCGATTTGTCAGTATTTGAGCTCACTTTTGAATCGACATTATTTAGCTCATGCTATGAAACTTTGGCTTCCTAAACCATCTTACTGGTCTAAATTTTATGCCAAGTTCTTTTAAGCTTTGATTTAGACAATTATAATTATCGTTCGATTTTTTCAAGAATTAAAGGTTAACAAATTCAAAGTTCAATTATTTTTAATGAATTAAAACTTTGAAAGGGGATCAATATTACCGTGTAACAACGAATAACAAATGATTAGTTCAACGAAGCATGCGATTCGATATATGAAGCAAAATAAAAATTGTTCGATACAAAATGTTAAATAATACAAATTGTCTAGGAATTGTTGAATACATTTGCATGATCTTATGGAATGGTTTAGGCAGCTTCCACCTCTATCGTTCAATCATTTTCCCCTTCTATGGCCTAAGTGGACGGTGGTGCAATAATATGCTCACTTGCCATCAATGCCTTGACTCTTGAAGAATCAGAAACTAAAGCTTCAACTCTAACACCTTCACGAATTGCCTCGCTTGCATTAACTTCCTCAACATCAGATTCATCATGAGACATCAACTCCTTGAGCTCTATGATTTCTTTCTCAATGATAAGGCCACTGAGTTTGGCTGACATGAAATGTCTCGAGCCTTGTTTTGATGAAGGAATCACTATTATGTTGAGCAATTGCTCCTTGATCTTTTCTATTTCTTGGGTCTTCACCTCTATCCCATTGGTTAATTTAGCAACCTTTTCCTCCTCTAGACGAAGATTGCTGCTTAAATTGAGGACCTTTTCATTCGACCTTGTCAAAGCACCAATGGCATCGTCTAACTCTTTCTTTTTGTCTTCCCTTTCGGACTCAGACTTCTTAAGCTTCTCTTAAAGCTCCTTGATAGTCGAAATTAATCATTTGTACTTGTAGACAGCTTTATTCACAAAAATATTATGAAGTTGAAGGGCCTGTATAATGGAAGGACTAAGTCCATGTAAAAAAAAAAAAAAACCAACAACAACAACAATAACAAATAAAAGAGAGAAGATTTCAAGTCAAGACTTGTGCCTTACCTATCTAGGAGCCAAAGGGGATTTGTTGCACAACCATGTAAATGACTTCCCACTGTAAGTATCTTCATCCAATGTGAAGTTAAAACTCTTTGCCGCTCTTAACGCCGTCTCCTTGTCGTAAAGGATGTTGACGTTCTCTAGAACATCGAGAGTTTTATCAACAACCCTTGCTTTGACGTCTTCAATAATGACAGACGGTTATGTTGCTTTCCTTTTCTTTGACACTAAGGGTTGAATGTCGAATGGAGGTGGCGGAGGGAAATTGGAGGTATCAATTGGGAAGTCGACTTCTCCTAGATAGAGGATTTGTTAGTATCACCCCTCTTTTTCTTTTTTGCTACAACTTTCACGACAGCTTCCTTTTCTTGACATCATCAAGTGAAGGTAATGAGATCTTCATTGATAATAATGTGGCATCTACAAAAAGAGCGCCTTTGTCAGAGAGAAGAGTAATAAATTTTGAAGAACTATACAGCCGCTGAAGTGCACCGCGGCATACAAAGACTCAATCGGCCTATTTTAAAAAGTGAATAGAAATACCTATTGGGATTTCTCTAATTCTTTTCCAAATTGATGACTTTCCAAGTCGATCGAGGTGGGAGATTTCAGTTCAAGTCTGTCCCTTCAAAGCAAGCAGAGCTTCGAGCCTTAAGCCTCGTGTAAAATCTCTCTCCGATGGGGGCCGGATAATCTGCAAAAAGACAATGTTAAGGATTAGTTGGAATTACTGCTTGAAATAAATATGAAGTGTCGATACTTACCAATGTGGCCAAACGTGAAAGGAAAAGGGAATCGAGTGGTCAGCTCGACTAAGTCGCGATTCATCAACATGAAGAAATATTTCTCTTCCCAATGTCTATCTGCATTAATAAAATTAGAGATGAGTTGCTTGGATTGCCAGTATACAAAATAGAAGCACCCTATGTTCTTATTATTTGGCTTTAGATAGAACCACAGAAGAAGTCATGAATATCGAAATCGATGCTAGCTTCTTTGATCAGTACCATTAGGGTGATCAGTAGCCACATCACATTCGGCATGAGTTAAGTCATGGAGATATCGTAATGATTAACAATTTCTAGCATGAATTCTAGGATAGGCAATCGAAGTCGAAGTTCAAACCACTTTGTATATACACATAACCAGTTATGGTTCTGCATGTCAGCTTACTCCTTTGGATAAGGAAGTCGGATGTCGACAGAAGATGGAATCCCATACTTCGACTTGACTGTTAACAAGTCCCCCTCAGTTAGAATCAATTTTGGATTCTTCAAAAAGAAAGGAACTCCTTTTGTTGAAAAGACATATTTTCTCTTTTTAAGTGTTTTGATTTGCTTGATTCGATTCGAAGCTCCCGCGGCCCAGGTTCTCTGCCTCTCTGTTGGTCCCAGCACTACTAATTCTGGAGTTCCATTCGATTCTGTATTTAATCCATTCATTGATCTCCTTTTTATCGCTATTGAACCATGGATCCTCACCACTCAAACTTAAACTAATGTTGATGGCCTTCAACATCATAAAAATTGATTCTTAGAAGGAAATCTAGGGTTTTGAATATCTAAGAGCTGAAAGTTCTTGAAATCTAAGTCTAATCCCACGAGAGCCAAACAGAATTTTCTTGGCAAATGAGTCAGAAATGACACCAAAATGTTCGAAATCAAAAGAGAAACAAATTTATGGAAAGAAAAAAGTGAGAAAAGCAACATAAAAGAGAGGAATCTTGCCTAAAAATTGTTGGAAAGCCCGAGAAAACAAAGGAAAATCGCCTTGGGTTCAAAAAAGATTTGAGTAAAATGGGAAAAAAAAAGAGACAATGGGCTTATATGTTGTCTAAAGGATTTTGATTAATGGCTCAGATTGGTTTATGAAAAGTTGATCAGATGGGTAAGATTTTGCTTCTCTTTGAATTCCCGCTCAAACCAAGACGGTGTCTTTTCAAGTCAAGTGCATATATCAGCATTACAGAGATATTTTGAAGCCTTCTAATCACAATGTGACACGTGTTGTGGGTAGTTGAGTATTGCGATTTCTCGAGGAAGGGCAATGATTCTAGTGTGAATTCAAAGTTTCGATCAGGATGGCGTGTTATTGAATTAAAGCTTAAAATTTGTTCACTCCTGTAGTCAATTAAATCGACTAAGGAATGGTGGACTAACAGTTGGGTTATAATTTAATCAGGCCCAAATTGTCTATCAAATGTCCAAAACAATGGTTCAGGGTTGCGATTAGAGCGAATCGAACAGAACTGAACGACTTAGCTATTCGACGTGAGAAATACCATTCAAACGTATAAATTGAGTTAAGCCTTCGATGAGATCGATCAGTTTGATCGAATATAACATCGATATGGTTTATTTAGATAACATTGTCGTTGCAGGTTTGTTTTCTAAGAATTCATTTGATGGAGCCGATTCACATGAATTGATGGTTATGAGCATGTCTAGCCATGAACTGAGACATGGGGAAGGGACGATTCTTGTGGCTTATCGAAGATCGACACGTGTTCTACTATTGTAGTTATTTCTAGCATTATCACCCCCACTCAAGTCAGTTCAAAGGCACAACTCCTATTCACCCTCTATATAAGGAAATACCATCTTCAATTGTAGACACAAAAAAAAAACGACATACAGAAACTCTGTTAAAATTTCTCCTTACTATCATCCTTGTAATCTGTACCATTTGAATTAGTGCATAGTGAAGAACAGTGGACATAGCTCTCTTCATAGAGTGAACCGCTATAAATCTGCATGTGTGGTATCTTTTACCTCTTTAGTATTATTTTATTTCATTTTGTTTTCAGTTTATTAATTATTTTTAGTTATCAACCTAACAAGTTTTCTTTGAAGCTAGCAGATCCAAATAAGGTGATTTGAGGGCCTAAATCCAATAAAAAAATCTGGTTTAACATATTTTATATTTGATTGTAGATCCAACGTCTACAAGTTTGGTCTAGGAAAAAAAAAGCCTTTTGTTGTCAGCATTTAGAAATGTTATTAAAACTATAATTTAGAACTAAAATATTGAGAATTTTATGCTGTAACATATTTTTATTTTATAATATAGTGTGTGAAAGTTTTAAAATGTAACCGTTAAAATTAAGTTGTCAAACACATTTTAAAGTGCATTGTGTACTCACGCAAGAATTTATATATGCGAGTGTATTTTAAAAAAAAATTAGTATATTTTTAGAATTTATATGGATTTAATTTCTGTCAATTTCCACTTCAACCCAAGTTATTGACGTACGTGTTCACCCATATTAATCTTAGAGAATGAAAGAGTCGGAAATTAGTGTCCTTTTCTTTGAGCTTATTGTTTTATTGCTTTGGGTCTCAAAGAAAAGGTGATTTTCATAAAAGTCATCGTTTAAAACATAAACATATTTGTAAGTGATAGTGCGGCATAAAATTTATAATTTTGACATAAATAGACACAACTTTTAAAAATGTGATGTAACATATAATTTTCTCCTTAAAGAAACGCCTGATTCATAAGGGACTCCTTGAAATAAAAGCCTAAACAAGTAGAACAAAAAAAAAAATAGAAATACACCTTTAGCTCTCTGGATCTAATCTTAAATGTTGTTTAAAGATTTGATTGTATCAATCTCTCAATAGAACTCAAAAATACCAACAAATTATATGTTTATATATTTCCAAACGTAGAACATGAGAAAAAAAGTAGAACACTTATTTACGAAGACCATGTATATTTAAAAAAAAATAGTATTGTTTTAAAGAATCTTTGCCAATGTATAGTTTTCCGATCGGTATATATTTAAAAAAAAAAAATCCCTCCAATTAAAAATACTATTTTTTAAATAAAGGAGTAATTGATATTGTTTTTTTTCTTTACCCTGGTTTAACTTTAGGTTTTAATTACAACATGCATTAACTTAAAGTTTTAACTTTAGTTATTATGCAGAAAGAAAGGATTCTTCGCTGTTCACGTGCTTTTGCAGTGCCCCAGAGCCTAAGTTACGTCGAAAAGAAAAGGAGACTTTTTAGTCCAATTATGACGTAAACTCTTCAAATAAAACAGATGCATTATATATGGCAGAATTTTTTTCTGTTCAAAAGAAATGAAATAAATAAAAAATAAAATGTCCGAATGTGTACGGTGTAATTTATCAGATGACCAACCTCAGGAATTTGGGATAAAAGCGAAAAGGGCACATCATGATTTCCCATAATATTAATAGTCTTCAGTGATGTTGTCGTAGAGTAGCAAGGGTTGACGTCGTTTCTTTAAGAACAAGTCATCTTGTGGAGAAAATAACACAACATGATTTTAGATGCATGATCAACGCTCCAGTGCAACATAAACAGAATCTTGATCACATTCGGGTGCCGTAATATCTTACAATATCTTCTTCATGAAGTTTTCTTCTTCTTTTTTTCCTTCTACTTTCTTTGAACAAAATTGACCAATCGAGCTCTTCTCGATCTTCTATCTCGATTTAAAATGATTGAACAAATCAACTGATCATCCTTGTTTTTCTTCATGAGTACTCTTGATTCAACGAAAAGGTACACGATCTTCTTTTTTGACTATATATATACTCATTTCTCTTCCTTATCTGTTGATCGAGAATTCATGAAATATTTAAGTAATTAGTAAAGCTTCTAGCAGAGTAAAACTTATACATAAAGAAACTACTTTCTGCTCTTGATCCTTTTTCTTCCTCCTCAGCTTTTTTATAGATTGACTTTTTTCTCTAGAGAACATGGACGTCAAAGACAGAAAGGTGCAATTTTATTTTATTTTCTTTCAGGACGTTATTAACTTTGTTAATCCTTTGAACTATCAGAATTGTGTCACTTTGGACACTGAACATTATTATTTAACATTTTTTTGTCCTTGACCATTAAATTGATTCTGAATTTCTTTAATTTAACTAAGATAATCAAAAATCATTCCATGATAACTCAATTTTACAAAATTGATTATTTTTTTTTACGTATTTCCTATTTATTTTTCAATTGAATAAGTTTTTTATGCTTTAAACTAAAATTATCAATACTTGTCTAAATATAAATTCATTTCGGATTTTTTGTCCATATCAAACACTTTAACTACATATTCAAAAGATAATTTGGGTTTTTTTTGTTCAAATTAAAAATATTTAAATTAACACAATTTAAATTGACAAACCAAACAAGGAATTAATTTATTTGCAGAAAAACAAAAAGGTTATTGGTACTGTTAGCACTATAAACGAAAAAAAGTTATTAGTTCACAAGAGTTGCATATGCCCATCACTACTGCAGGGTGACAGGAGAATTTTTAGGGTTAGGGTTGGGAAATTTTTCGACACCAAGATAAACCCCACAGCAATTATAAGGAACTTTAGTGGTACCGTGTAGTGACGCTAGATCTTTTCTGGCATCATCATGATCTGGAAAGTTTCATTTACTCATCCGTAGGCCTCAGAACTTCATAACTGAAAAAGGAAGGAGAAAGGAGACTTGAGTTTACGTCCTTATAGTGTTTAAAAAATTCTAAATAAGTTCAAAGGTGCTACACAACGTTGGATTCTAAGAGCACGAAAATAAAAAGAGCGATCGAAATGCTAGAACGCTTGAACACCTTAGAGTTTATTTGCCAAATCAGTAAAGAAAATGTTATGTTAAATTATGTTATATAATATCATGAAAGTTTACACAAAAATTTTTTAATTCATTCTGATTCGTTGAATATTTTTTCTCACTAAAATTAATACTCGTGATAGGATAATTTTTCATTCCCTATCAAAGAATTCTAAATACGTAAATAAGAATTTACGGATAAAATTAGAAAGTGCACTTGCCTTTCACAAAAGCTTTATTTTTAAACCTCCACACCAAGGAATAGATAAATAAATATGCTTTTTCAAAAGCGAGATAAAAAGATTAGCAACTGGACTCTTTGAAGCACTCATGATATAGGACAACTAACTAACTTATTTTACAATTTATATATCTTTGGCTATATGTATGCGTTTATGATATATATATATAATATATATGTGTATATATACATATGGGGAAGCACTTGCATCCATCCGGATAGAAATTCCCTCTAAATCATTTTAGCCCTTTAGATTCATTTTGACGGACTCATAGTCAATTTTATTAAGAGAATAAAAACTGGCCCAAAAAAAATAAATAAATGAAAACAACTTGAATGAGTAATTTACTGTAAAAAAAATTAGACGAAATAATAGAAATGGTTTAGAAAATTATAATAGCGATAGCTCTTTTTCTTTTAAGTAAACAAACGGAAAAGACAAAATAAATGACGCATCCGCAGTACATTAACAAATTCATCTGGACTAGCTGCAATTAACATATATGTTTGTCCCTATGCGAGCATACGCGTTAATGATGTATATATATATATATATATATATATATATATATATATATATATATATATATATAGGGATCTATCCAGATGGAAGTTCCCTCCAAATCTTTTTAGCCTTTTAGATTTATTTTGAGGGATCAATCCAAGGGAAAGAAGAATAACATGTGACGTGTATTTGGCCTTAACCGCTTAACCCATTTGTTTTAATTAAAAAAGGCAATGCTTTGAGCCTTTTTTTTTTAAATTGATGGCCTGCATCAGGATGTAATCTTATTGGACGCGTACATAGGAAGGACAAAAACATATACAAGAAGCAGCGGCTAAGATCGTTTCTGAGATGAATCACATCGGTGTTGGAAGGATTTGGACACGTGGCCCACAAAGATTAGGTCACTAAAGTAAGCTTAGGTGATATAGGTGTAAAGGATTAGATAACAAGAGAAAATATAGGGCAAACAAATGACTTTTGCATGTGGAGGTCTTGGCGTTGGAGTGGCCTTTACACCCACGAAATGAGCTGCGTGAGGAAGACGTGCATGGGGCTGGGGAGTTGTGTTTAACGCCTGTCGATTTGTATTTTTGCGAGAAAAGTGGAGATACGTTTGCTGGAATTTGTATTTTTGACCCCAAATTTGTTTCTTTACCTTTTGGCTCCATTTTTGCATTGTTTTTTAATTCTACAGGTAGATAATTAATTATTGAACAAACTTAATAAAATTATAAAAAAAATATTTATTTTGAAGCTAAAATAATTTAAAACACAGGAAACTTGCTAAAAATGCATATTTAAGAGTTTTTTACTTTTTACTTTTTCTTCTTCATTTCCCTTCCTAAAATCATTATTTACCATATGTTTTTTTTTCCAGCTTAATCTTTCTATAATATTCCATCAAAAAAATCTTTGTATTATGTATTTCTGCAAAATAATTTTTCTTTACATTTCTTTATTTCTATTAAAATAATTTCGTTCATACGTGTCTATCTTAATATCTTTGGATTTCTTTTGGTTTTTTTGCTAAGAACTCTTGTACTATTAAATTTTTCTTGTTTGTTCTTATTAAAACTTTTTTTTTTTCAAATTTGTCTATACATAACATTTCTTTCAAACAGGTGCAGTCATTGCAAAAGATGTGAGCACAATAGGCAAACGTGGCCTCAAAAAGTTGAAAAGGGTAAAAGTGTTGAACATTGCGTCAAGCCCATTAATTCAAAGGCCCCAACCCAATGCGATGGCAAGCCAGTACGAAACACCAAATATATCGGCACACAACAACCAATAAAAGTGTTTACCTGCCTTTTATTCATTCCACGATAGACGATTGCTTTGATAAATACCGCCGCCATGACTACTCTTCCTACTTTCAACTCAACAACAACGATCTTGATCAGACTTACCATCCATCTTATTAGCTCCTTCAATTTTTCTTATGTCATCCACTAAAAAAAAAACCTTGTAGCTTAAAAGAAAGAAAATCCTCCAACTTTTGTAACAAAAAAAAACCTTGCTTTACCTTTTCAATTTGTGTGTAATGCGCTAAATTATTATCATTACTAATCTCTAATATTAAATAATAATCAATCTCCACAAAAATGATGTGAAAAAAAATTGATTTTTCTTACACTAATATATGAGGACAACAAAAATTATATATGATGTCAATGCAAGTTACATTTCAATATTGCTGAGTTATGTTATCATTCTCACACATCTATTCCCAAATGTTAATTGACAAAAATACACAGACATAATCTAAATAAAAAATTTATTTTAAACCACTTTTGTATGATAAGTTACGTATCATATTAGTGCAAGTTATGTTTGACCAACCCGAAGTTACATGGTCATATAAACTAGGCAGTCTTTATATTTTTCTTCCACAATGCCCACAACATGCACACATATTAACCACTTGACTAGGTCAAGGCAGGCAGAAACCTATTCTAGCATGTTACTAAAAGATTGTTTACCTTAACCTACGTCCCTCATCAATACCACCTAGACTAATTAACTATAATAAAACTACTTTATCCTACCTACTCACGTTTAAAAGCTTGGATGAAACTTCCATTTGGATGAACGACAGTAAGATCATATATATATATATATATATATATATATATATATATATATATAATATTTATATGTAAGTGTACATGGATGCCAGCTATGTTGTCCCATGGTCTAAGGATCCTTTTATAACGATCTAGTTTTTGGAGACGTGAATTAATAAGTTGGAACTAAAACAATGTAGTATATGGAGCTTTGAACTGTAGTATACTTTTGTTTTACACTGTAGCATGTAAGAGTTTTATACTGAAATAGTTAAAACTAATAAGTTGCAACGATGCTAAACAAAGCTACTTTATCTATAAATTTTTAATCGCGATACGGTGCAGTGAAATAAAAATGGCTATATAATAGCTCTGAGTTCCATTAATGTTGATGCAAAAAATAAATAATTAAATAACATAATAAAGTCCTATAGGTTGGTCATTCTTGATGTATTTAGAGATCCTATCTAAGTAGAAAACAAACTATATATATATATTAAAATCTTAGTATAATTCAACAATAAAAATAAAGAAAATTATATAAAAATGTCCTTAAAACACATCATTTATTAAAACTGCCCTCTCACTCTGTCTTCAAAATTGTCAATTTTCTTATTTTTTTCAAATACTAATTACATATTTACAATTTTGCATATTAAAATGCATTCTCAAAAATCAAAAACCCTAATTCTTTCTCTATCTACCTCTCTTTCTCTCAGCCTCCCACGATCTCTCACTCTTCTCTCCCTTTGCGCGCCGTCTCTCTCTTCCTTTGTCTTTCTGTTCTTCCGTCCACCCTCTCTCTCTCTAGTCTTCTCCGTCCAAAGACCAAAACAGATCGAAGATCATGTCGTCGTGAGGAGATCAAAGTACTAACCAAACAGCAGAACTTTGAGAAGATCGAAAAAAACGATGGAGCTTGGTGACCTCGAGAGCGTCGCTGTCAAAGATGAAGTGGCTCGGCTAACTCCAATTTCATCGCGACAAGATTTGGTCATCTTCTTTGGTGACAGCGACTCCTCCGCTTCCTCGCCTCCCTCAAGGTCGTTTATGTCTTGGCGTAGCTGGCGATAGATCCCATGCCTTTCTCGTTGTTGCTGTTTGGGAGGTTTAGGGTTTTGCAGCTTAGAGTTTGCGATTTTTCCACCTCGGCCATGAAGGGATTGCTCGAGTTGAAGCACACGCTGGAGAGGATCGTTTACCACAATTCTACTATGAGTTCTTTGGTCTTTTTGCGTTCTATTTCCGCTTTTCACTCTCTATTTGGTGGCTGAGAAAATCGAAGAAAAAGGACGAGAAAAGTGGGGCTTGAAGAAGTCGTTATGTTTCATTGGTTACGTGTATGAAAAATATTGGTCTCATCCCATGGGAAATCTGCTTCAATGTTAAGCATTTATTGTGCATGAACTTATTTTTTTTTAATTTTGTTTCATTTTTGCACCATTAAGTTCGCTTTTTCATACTCTGTTTCGTTGTTGAGAAAATGGGTAGAAAAGAAAGAAAGTAGAGTATTGCTTTCTTTGTTATTACGTGGGAGATTTAGATTTCGAATTTTGATAATGAATTTATTGCTTTTTTAATCTTGTCTAAAGTTTCTTTTTAGGCTTGCAATTTTATTTTTTGTGTTGTGATTTTTTGAATTCTTCACAGCAAACTTTTATTATTTCACAATTGTTTTCCTTTTTTGGTTGATTTCGCAGATGAAGACTTTACAGGTTTTTGCAATATTGGATATAGAATTTTTGTAATCTAATTGTAATTTGGTTTTTTAATGTTTTCATTGTAATCTACTCTTGTAAAAATTCCCTCTATTTTTTTCATTATACAGTTTTTAGCATTTTTTCTTTTTCTTTTTTGTAATTTTTTTGTTTTGTTAATCTATTATCGTATTTTTTCTGGATTTGCTTTTTTTTTTTATCACTTTAGAACCTAGCAGATTCTGTGATAGAAACTAACGGATTCCGCGACGAAACCTGATGGGTTTTATTACGCTCTGGTATCTGCGCCAATGACTAGAGATGGTTGGTGCTTCTTTATTTTAAAGAAAATATGTTGGAAACTATCGGCAACTGGAAGTGATTTTTTTTTTTTTTTTTGTTTCAAAGAAAATTTGTTGAAATCTAGTAAGTTCTAAAGTAGAACTTATCATGTTATAATCCAACACCTTGTGTCGGCAATCGGACACAGTTACTGCTTTTTTGTTTCAAAGTAAACCCCAAGTTTAACTTCGTTACAATCTGTAGATTCGAATCTTATATCATTAAACTTAACTAAATAAATAAATATGAAAAAACTTCAATCGAGCTTAAGAAAATGCATGTAATTGTTACAGACTTTTTACTGGATTCAGACAATACTTTTGCCTCCAACTGAAATTTTCCTACAACCTTCTTTGCAAGATGCATACGTTAGGTGGAAGGCAAAAAAAAAAAAAAGAGAGAGAGAGAGAGAGAGAAAGAGTCTGGAGACATGAGCGTGGTTGTCAACCCATATCAATCCGATTACAATTTTTTTTCAATTTTAATCAATCAAAACGAAAACAATTTTAAATTGAAAAGGAACTATTCATTTCCAAACAGTCTCGCTTATATAATTTGGCACACATTTTTTATTAGTAAATAAATGAAGAGAGTAATTGATATAAAAATAATTTAACACATTCCAATTCCAACTAAGTTGACATCTATTAACTAATTTTGTCCAAATTTCCAACCAGCTTCTCTAAGTTTCTGGTGGGTACGAATCATACATGGTTGGCCAATATATAAATTTTATGGTTTATAGTAGGTAAAATCTTGATCTAAGCATAAGAGTTTATATTCTTGGACCGCTGTAAAGGGAGTGCAAGTATATGGTGTTTTTTTTTTATTTTTTAAGAAAAGTTATTCCATGGCTTATACGCCTTGAAGATTCAATTAAATGGAAAAGCAACTTAGAAACCTAGATACACTTGCAGAGAGTGTAGGGAACAAAACATAAAAGTCATGGTTTGTCAAAAGAAGTAGAAAACTTCTTTATATTGGTTTAGTATGCGTTTGGTAATGGATTAGGATTCCAGCTCACAACTTGTTGAGTTTACCAATCAAACCAATATGTGGACAATAAGAATTATAAAAAAAACAAATAAAGTAATCATTTGGTAGACGAATATGATTATTATAGCTGACATTTGTGGCCTTTACAGCAGTTAAATATTGAATAAATTTTTATGACCCTTTTTTTCTGTTCCTTATCGTGAAACTCTATAACAATGTCAAATCAATTAAAATATCATATAACATAAGAAGATGACTTTTCGTTGGAAGAATTTTTTCCCTGATTACATCAACTAAAGTTTCTGATATTCATTTATTTGACCTATTTTTATGTCATTTCAAATGCTTTATGTGTCTGAATTCTGATTATCTCGTCTTCTCTACATGTGCCTAATCCTTGTCGAATCCGCTCTTTTTTTTTTCCCGGTAATTTAGAGAACTAGTTTACATATGGTAACTAAAAAGTACGACGATTATGTTAAAACATAAGATATTTAAAATGAGAAAATTAGAAGCCGTATCACTTTAAATCACAAGCATCGTCGTGCTATGATAATTAGTTACTCATGGGGAACACTTTTTAGACATATTCTTTATTGTCATCTTATTATAATTTTTAGTGCACAAAAGCTGACCGATATTGATATGATGATCAGGAACTAGTGTATAGAAAGGTAAGAAAACAAACATGATAATTGTCATTACGCCAAAATCAACAAGATCTAGTTAAAGCATAATCCTGCAGAGCCATATCTGCCAATTGCTCCTTGGCAGTCAGATGGTAGCCTGCATCTGACCCAACTAGCTTCCTGTTTTTTGGACGCGTCCATGGTGTAAAAGCTGGTTTTTAAGGGAAAAACACAAAACATATATGTATGAGCACTTCATACACATAATTAAAGGACATATAACTCTTATAAGAGCCTTATGATATTTACTCACAATATAACAATAAACTATTATCTTATGACTTATTAGTAAAATGCGCAAATTTACTCCTCATAAGGTGTCATAATATATATAGGATTACAATATGACATGAGAATTTGGTAGCACAGGCCCAAGTGTTACTGGTGATGGGTGAATTCTAGAGGTAGAGTTTGAAAAACTTTTCCAAACATATGTACGAAAGATCCAGTACCTGGACTTTCAGCCCGGGTGTATCTGAAATCCATCTGCGACCCATTTATATGCCCCAAACACCATATAAGATCCTATAGTGGTACTATGTAGGATTAGATCTTTTTTTGGCATCATCTGGGAATTCTCATTCACTCAACTTTAGTGTTAAAACAGAAGATAAAAGAATGGGGAGATTATGTCCTCTTGTAGTGTTCAAGAAATTCCAAATAAGTTTAAAGGTACCCACACGCTGTTTGAGAGCAAGAATTGCAACAATTTATTGAATTCAAATGTTTGAATACTTGATCCTTCAGAGTTTATTCACCAAAAAAGAGGAAAACTTTATATAAATAATGTTATCTAACATCATGAGAGCAAAAAGTGTACATCTAAGAAGTTTTTGAAATCCAGGCCTGATGCGTCTACAATTTTTTTACGCCAAAACCAATACTCATGAATAAAATAATATTTCATTTCCTCTCGTTATTTAATTTAGAATACACCAACAAAATTAGGAAGTAGGCTTTCCTTTGACAAAAAGCTTTATAAAGTCTCACACATTATTTGCCAGAGAATAGATAAAGAAATACAATCTGCTGAGTGCTCTTGCTTTTTCAAAAGCGAGAGCACACTTGCCTTTATTAAAGCCAAACGTTGATGAGTGCGCTTGCTTTTTCAAAATCGAGATACAAAAGAATACGTTTTCTTTTTTTTGTGAATCTCATGTGATATAGAACACCTGATGAACAAGTTCCAACATCAGTTTCCTCAATTCATGTATTTGTTTTCCTAGTCTGCAAACTTTCCTTTGTAATTGCCATTTCCCCTAGTACCATGGCAGATGCGCTGCTTTCTCCATTCCTAGACCAGCTGGTCACAGCCATTCGAGAGATGGTGGAACATGAGGTGAGACTGGTGAAGGGAGTTTACGACGCGGCCGAAAACATGAGTAGGAATCTCGAAGCCATCAAGGTGGTGCTCAAGGATGCTGAGAAGAGACAGTGGAAAGACAAGGCCATGAAAGTTTGGATGGATGAGCTCAAAGATGTAACCTATGACATGGATGACGTCTTGGATGAGTGGAAGACCAAACTCGAGATAGACCAATATGGTGAAAATGATCACGAGACCGATATTAAAAATGCTCCCTTATTTAAGAAGATCAAGGTACGGATTTCTGCCCTTTATTGATGCTTTAATTGTAGCCCTCTCCTACATCATGTGCATCATCGCCTTGACATTGCTCACAAGATAGAAATATTAAATGCGAGAATAGACTCCATTGGAAGTAGAAAGGATAGGTTTAATTTTATTAGCGTATCATCAAGTACTAGTAACAATAACGAGCCTAGACGACCCAACTTTAGTACTTCTGTGATTGATGTCCCTGTTGTATATGGTCAAGATAAGTACAAGGAAACTGTTTTAAACCACTTAATCTGCGGGATCGCAAGGAAAGTACTCTTGAACAGAACCTCTACATCATCCCAGTTGTAGGAATGGGAGGGATCGGAAAAACCACTCTTGCAAAAGTAGTTTTCAATGATCAATGGTTGAAAGAGAATTTTAGTGTCAGGGCTTGGGTTTGTGTCTCAGAACCATTTGATAGATTTGAGATTGCAACAGCAATCGTTCAACAACTCGATAGTGATGATCTTGAGAAAGCTTCAACTAGTACTACTGTTGGTGACAACTTGGAAACTCTAATGAAAAAATTCCTTGCATCTATCAGGGACAAGAAGCTTCTTCTTGTGCTTGATGATGTTTGGAACCATCAAGACTGGGGGCCATTGGAAAATGATCTTAGGTCAGGAGCAGTAGGCAGTAGAGTTTTGGTGACCACACGAAAGAAAGAAGTGGCTAAAATTGTGGGAGAGACACATGTGATTTGCATGGAAGTATTGTCCAAGGAAGACCGTTGTTATTTAAGGAAATAGCGTTTTTTGAAACGAAAGACGTTAGCAAGTCTCTTGCGTAATGAAAGAAGAGAAGAGTGGCAGCATGTGCTACCAAGTGATCTGTGGGAGTTAGAAAAGCCCAAATTAGAAAAGGTTAAGACGAATCTTTTCTCTCCCATTGTTGAGTTAATATGATTTGTCTTCGAAGCAAAAACGTTGTTTGTTATCTTGCACCATCTTTCCCAACGATTATGTAATCCACACCAACGATCTGACCAAACTGCGGATGGCACAAGGTTATTTTGGTTTGAAGAACCATGCTATGGAGGCAGAAGGTCAAAAGTGTTTTGACATCTTAGCAATGCGGTCACTTTTCCAAAATTTTGAGTATAACTTTGATGGGAGCGTAAAGAACTGCAAGATTTATGATATAGTCCACGATTTGGTGCAGTTTCTTACATTGAATGAGTTTTCCATTCTAGCAATGAATGAAAAAATTGCACAAAAGAAGGACCTGAGGATTAATAGTACTCGCCATTTAAGCTTGTTACTCCCTTCAGATTCAGAGGGACAAATTCCCGTGGTCTCAGTTTCAAAGAAGAAGAATTTGCGGACCCTCATGATTAGAAGCTTAAGAATTGCTAAGATACATCCTGATCAGATTTCGTATTTGAGATGTCTTAGGACATTAAATTTGCGTGGTTGCTCCTTGAAAGAACTCCCAAAAAAATATTGATGAGTTGATACTGTTGAGATATCTAGATTTATCTAATAATTCTCTAAATGATTTGCCTAGCTCAATGGGCAATTTGTATAACCTGCAAACTTTAATATTGCGCTCTTGCGGTAATGGAGTAGCTTACCATGCTTTGCCTAAAGATATTGCCAAATTGGGAAACCTCAGGATGTTTTCTCTGGAATTTTGTAGCAGCCACCACAATGGCAAATTTCAGTTAGAGGATCGCGGTAAGTAGAACAATCTTCGCAATCTGTTTTGAGATAAAATTTTTAAAAATACTCTCGACACAATTCCTTAAAAATTCTCATTTTCAAAACAAAATTATTTTAACCTATTTTTAAAACGCTACCAAACATGCCCAATGTTTTGGAGGCAAAAAGCCAAACACTAATACTAAAGAGCAATAATATCAATTAATATTAAGAAAAATGTTTGTAATACACTGTCCACGATCAGGGTAGCTTTTTAATCGTTATCACTTTCATGGAAATCATTATTTTAACACCGATAAAAAAAAAAAAAAAAACCATTGAAAAAGGAGGGTATCATGCAAGGATCTATTGCTTGTGAGTTTAATAAAAGTGAATTATAAGAATGACATTATGTGCGGCTACACTTCCAAGGGAAAATATAGGGTCAGAAAACTTTTTTCAGAAGACTTGAATTTTATAAAAATTAAATTAAATTGACTGTTTAATAAATTTTTAAAAATAAAGTGATAATTAATACGGATGGCTTGGTGGTCCTGCCACGGGCAGAGCTACTCACATATTAGAGTGGAATAATTTTGAAATATTTTGAAAGAAAAAAAACTAATTATTAAATCTTAAAACTTATAAAAGTAAACTTTTAATATTAAAATAATTAGAAAGTAAGAATGTTCTAATTACTATAACAAAAAAGTTACGTTCTAATTACTATAACAAAAAAGTTAATCTATTAATTAATATGAATCAATATCGAATTAGCTATATGCACAACGTCGTTTTAAATTTTCCATCAAATCTAGCATATAACAAATTTAGCATTAAGAAAAACATTAGAGTCTTTTTATACTTGTTGTGGATTTTCTAACGTAAGTGCATGTATCGTTAACAAGTAATAAAGAGTAAGTAAAGTATCGTTCCCACGATGATTGCGTTAATCTAGCTAAGTACCGAAATTGGTTAACCCTACAATTATTTGAACAATCAAATATAAAATAGAAAAATAACAAAACAAAAAAAATATAAATGAAAATCTAAATAATAAAAGACTAGGGCATCCGATTTCACCTAAATTAATCCTATTCAAGTTATCTAATTTAATCAATTGATGTTTACTCCTATGCCGATAACGAATTTCTCTTAGATAGTCATTAATCTTTCTCAAGCATTAATAATTAATCCTCATTAGCAAATTTCCTGCATCTCTGTAGAAACTCTAAACTTACCAAGATTCATTAAGAACAAGAAATTCATAGTGTTACACAAGTCTCATAGATATCTCTATCCTATAATGATCTCATGGCATTCAATCATGGCCTAATTTAACTATCGCTTCTCAGCCTCAAATTAAATCATAAATCATGCAAAAGGTGCGCAAATTTTTACAAGCATTAAGACTAGATTAAATACTCAGCATAGATAATGAATAAACATGGAATTGAATTAAATTAAACAAAGTGAACATTCATAATCCGGCTACATCGTAGCCCTAGAATAGAGAAAATTAGTTCCTAATGAAACTAAAAACAATCCTAAATAATATCTTAAACATGATGAGTGAAGGAAAAGAACTGTGTTTGGATGCGAAGATGATTTTCGTCTCTAGGTTGCACCGTTCTTCTTCTCCAAAGCAATGAGTTCTTCCCTCTTGTCTGTAGTTTTTCCCTCTTAGAATTCGTGCTCCAACCCTTCATAATGTTCTATTTATAGGCTAGGGTTTAAAAGGGTAATTTTGGAACGAAATTACACTAAAATTTGAATTGGGATCGCAATGGCGCCTAGGCGCTATACTTGCCCGTGGATGCTTTTCTAAACTGGTGCGTAGGCGCCATGAATACGGCGCCTAGGCTTCGAAGTAGCGCCTAGGCGCTATACTGGCCTCTTAAATAACGCCTAGTTGCCCAAATTGTGACGCCTAGACGCTATGCTGTCGGGTTTTTTGCGTGAAACTTCATCTGTAGCAACGCCTAGGCGCCCAATAATTGGTGTCTAGCCTCCATTTCATTCCGAGTCTACTTTTGCTCAATTTTTCGTCTGCTTTGCCCTGCACTTTGCTATTATGCATCGTTTTTCTTCAAAACCTATAAAAGAACATAAAATACTATTAAATTCTTATAAATCGCTCAAAACTAACAAAAATATTAAGTGAGAATCATCTAATTAATTAGCCTAAAACTAACTTATCAAATACCCCCAAACTTAAGATTTTGCTAGTCCTCGAGCAAAAGACACAAAAAAAAAAAGAACAAAGAACAAGACAAAAGGACGGGACTGACACTAACGCACGACATAGTTCGAGCATCAATTTAATTTTTCATCATACTTGGCCTCAAAGATTGCATAAAGTTTATGACTCAAAGGAAACTCTAACCATTGTGATCATGTAAAAAAAATCAATTTAAATCTTAGGTTTACCATACTCATAATTCCTTGAGTGTGTGTGTGTGATGCCTGTAGCACTTATGTACCTACACTCGGATTAGTTTATGTCAACAAGCTTATTTTGAAAGATCTCTAGATTAGTTAAATGTATGAACTCTATAGGCCTATTTTTCAAACCCACTCTCCACTAATATAAACTATCGCATCATCAAAGATCATTAGGACTTTATTTGACTTGCAATGTGTGGCTAAGGTAAAAAGGTGAGATAACGGATATAATGTAGCTCAAAATTCACCCATAAACACACAATTTGTCTCAAGACCTTATGAGAACATCATTTTTTTCTTTCTTTCTAAGAACACCCCCAAACTTATGTTGCACTCCCTTTGTTATTCACATTTATTTGACGTGTGTATTATTTTTTTTTCTTTTTCTTTTTCTTTTGTTTTCTTTTTTTTTTTTTGCTTTTCTTTTTTTTTTGTTTTCTTTTTTTTTTTTTTTGGACAATGAATAAACATGAATATACCAAAAACTTGTTGTGGATTTTCTAACACAAGTGCACGTATCGTTAACAAGTAATAAAGAGTAAGTAAAGTATCGTTCCCACGAGGATTGCGTTAATCTAGCTAAGTACCGAAATTGGTTAACCCTACAATTATTTGAACAATCAAATACAAAATAGAAAAATAACAAAACAAAAAAATATAAATGAAAATCTAAATAATAAAAGACTAGGGCATCCGATTTCACATAAATTAATCATATTCAAATTATCTAATTTAATCAATTGATGTTTACTCCTATGCCGATAATGAATTTCTCTTAGGTAGTCATTAATCTTTCTCAAGCATTAATAATTTATCCTCGTTAGCAAATTTCCTACATCTCTGTAGAAACTCTAAACTTACCAAGATTCATTAAGAACAAGAAATTCATAGTGTTACATAATTCTCATAGATATCTCTATCCTATGATGATCTCATGGCATTCAATCATGGTCTAATTTAATTATCGCTTCTCAGCCTCAAATTAAATCACAAATCATGCAAAAGGTGCGTAAACTTTTACAAACATTAAGATTAGATTAAATACTCAGCATAGATAATGAATAAACATGGAATTGAATTAAATTAAACAAAGTGAACATTCATAATCCGGCTACATCGTAGCCCTAGAATAGAGAAAATTAGTTCCTAATAAAACTAAAAACAATCCTAAATAATATCTTAAACATGATGAGTGAAGGAAAAGAACTGTGTTTGGATGCGAAGATGATTTTCGTCTCTGGGTTGCACCGTTCTTCTTCTCCAAAGCAATGAGTTCTTCCCTCTTGTCTATAGTTTTTCCCTCTTAGAATTCGTGCTCCAACCCTTCATAATGTTGTATTTATAGGCTAGGGTTTAAAAGGGCAATTTTAGAACAAAATTACACTAGAATTTGAATTGGGATCGCAATGGTGCCTAGGCTAGATTTTTTGGCGCCTAGGCGCTATACTTGCCCGTGGATGCTTTTCTAAACTAGCGCCTAAGCGCCATGAATATGGCGCTTAGGCTTCAAAGTAGCGCCTAGGCGCTATACTGGCCTCCTACATGGCTCCTAGGCGCCCAAATTGTGGCGCCTAGGTGCTATGCTCTCGGGTTTTTTTGTGTGAAACTTCATCTGTAGCAGCACCTAGGCGCCCAATAGTTGGCGTCTAGGCTCCATTTCATTCCGAGTCTATTTTTGCTCAATTTTTGGTCTGCTTTGCTCTGCGCTTTGCCATTATGTATCGTTTTCCTTCAAAACCTATAAAAGAACATAAAACACTATTAAACACTTATAAATCGCTCAAAACTAACAAAAATATTAAGTGAGAATCATCTAATTAATTAGCCTAAAACTAACTCATCAGTACTCAAATATTAATTTTTTCATTAACACATCAATTTAATATTGCATTAGAGATGCTCTTATACTTTTGCTACATTAATTGTCATTGGCCAACTACCCTAGAGCACTTGGCGTGATGGCCAGAGGTTGCCCTATTAGATAAAATGTTTAAGTTTCCCTTCTTTTTTTTTCCTTCTACAACTATTTTTAAACTAAGTTTTAGGAACCAGGCATTAAGCTTGTGCCGTAGCTATTTAGTTTGAAGTTTGAACTATGTTTTCAATTTCTCAACAAGACAAGCAAAAATTTGATTAAATCGTTTATCTATTTATTTATTATCATTACTACCATTAGGGACAATTCGTTTGAGTTATTACTTTCATGTTGGAGGTCACTGTACAATCTTAAGGGAAGATCATTTTTCTATTTTATCTACATATAAGTTGGAGTTAATTTGCTAATTAGCTGAAGAGCTGTTGCTATGGCGAAAAGTCTATTTGGACCTCAATTGCCTTCAAATGACTTTTCAGCTCAGTTTTCTCGGTCAAGATTTATAATAGTAGGACCTATTCTTATTAAGCACCATTATCTCCCCATTAACAATTGCTCATGTATGTCGGAAGGTGTTTTGTGAAGTATGTCTCCCTGGTGGGTTCTGGACAATATACTGACCTTAGTCCATCAATCAAAGTGTAGGAAATCTAAATGTGGTGTGGCGGAGATTGAGCCGTCCCATCCAGCCCCACATCGGCTTGCTCCAGTTACATTTCTTCTATAGGCCCACAATTGGTAGAAACATTTTGCAATTTTACAATAGAGTTCAATTTCTTTCAGCCAAATTAAATCCCAGTACCAGTAATCCCTCCAAGAACAAGAACCATTCTTGAAACAATGGAATCTATTTCTGTCACGCACAACTATCGCTCTATCAACAATATCTGATATTAGCTTGAAAGGTGCGTGACAATCCTTGCAAACTCGAAGATTCTTCATTATCCGAATTGGCATTCCAGGTTCTGTGTCTATCAATCCAAAAACAAGTGCTAACGTCTTGCTATGACGGTGCAGAAACTTCTCTTTCTTGCCTTCTTCCATGTCCAAAAGAACAACTAAAGTGTTGGGGACATACCCTTTTTCCTTCATTTTCTCAAGTAGCTTTTCCCACATCCGAAATATCTCCATAGCCTGAGGATGGCTCTCATCCCTGGCAACAAACTTGTGAACTGTTCCATCTATTGTGATCGTGCTCCACCCCAGCGTCTTCTTCACGCCTTTTTGTCTCATCAACTTCCTAAGTCTTACGACAACTTCCTAATCTCTCTGCTCAGATTTTCAGTAGCTTGTTTTTGCACATGCTTGAAACTTCAGGAACCGTCACATCGCATGTACAATAATAAGGATATATATCAAAACCAGGGAAAAGCATCTAAGCAGAATGTGAGACAAAATCCGTTACTCCAACACTGCATGCCCAACACAAAGTATAAATGAATCAGATAATAATTCCAAACCATAAATATATATACCTAAACATGGAAAAGCCATAACGTATACATAATCTAAGAGGCGGAGCATAATTTAAACCAAAACTTGGTTTGAAATTTAAATTTTATGAAAGAAAACACTTTAAATACATGGTTGGAACCATTTGTATTTTGAACTACATTGCCAAATGCATTATAGAGCACATAGTGGGCTCATATCAAATTCGATCAAAATAAAGGAAATTTTGTGACAAAATAGAAGCAGCAAAAATGAATTTGAGGTGACTTACAAGAGAAAGCAATTGTCCCTGTTTAAACTTGCCGGAAAAAACATACACTGTATCACATTATGACATATTAAAGTATCTCTAATGCAATGATAAAATGATATATTAATGATAAATTTAACACGTGAATGTAAAAAAATACTCTTCAATGCAATAGTCTTCTTAATGCTAAATTTGTTATATGTTGAACTTTGTAGTAAATTTGTCGTACAGTTTACTATGTAGTAAATTTGGTATTTGATTGCTTACTAGTTGATAAATTGACTTTTTTGCTTTCATAATTACAACATTCTCGTTTTTTAATTATTTTAATATTAAAAATTCACTTTAACAAGTTTCAATGTTCAATAATTATGACGAAAGATAGATATACCATTTCAAATAGCATTATGCATAAGAGCACAAAATAAAATAATACTACTAAAAAAAAAATCACCAAAAAACTTATCAAATTCATCATTCAGTTTAGAGGCTTAAAATCCTTTCTCTCTTTAATTAATGTGTTTACAATCTCTAAATTTAATTGCATTTTACAACTTTCCATGTAAATTTATTATCACATTAATGTGATTATCACGTGATTTTCTACCCAAAATGATGGAAGGAGAAAATTTGATAACGTTTAGAAGATCAAGGGGAATGGATTTCACAATATAAATTTAGCAAATGAAAAGGGTTTCTAATTGTTCAAGATTTTTTTTAATAAAAATTGTCATGTTTTCATTAATATAGTTCATTGGTATAAACTATAAAATTATTTTTTTAGAAAAAAAAGAGAAAAGAAAAAGGAAAGATAAAAGGAGAGAATCGAAACAGAACCATAAAATTTTCGAGGACTCTAGAAAGTTCTATTGAGATCTCATGATCTTTTGCTTTGCTTTTTTTCCTTCTGCACAATATTCAAATGTCAATAAAAAAAAAAAAAAAGAATCAAGGAAACAAATCAATATAATCAACAAGTCAAAAATAATAAAATCAGGCAACACATGTATATGTTGATCATAAGATCGAATCGAACCAGTTCCTTGGCAACGGCTTCAGCCGCAGCCATAAGTACTTCACGCCACGTCTACAGGGCAGAAAAATAGAAAAGAAAAGGATCATTTCATGATCATTGGCGATTTAAATAGATCGCAAACAAGGGAGTGAAACAAACAAATATATAAAATGAATTATAAGTGATGATAAACAATAAAACAGCCTGTTGCAAATGCATAATTTATAGCAAAAAATACAACGTGCACTATAATATGGAGACGACGTGAACCTCATTAGCAACATGATTTGATGCCCTTGGCAACGTACTCATTGGTGGATGCAAATTGAAGGATTGAGTTTTTTGGGATAGAGATGGTTCATTTTGGATTACCCCATTCCAAAGGAACGGCTTTGCTACTCACTTTGCTTGTATAAACAGAACTCCAACAGTGACCAGACAACTAAGGTAGTGTTATATGTATACATATATATGTGGAGGAGATATATATACGTATATATATACATGTGGAGAAAATGGTCGACGTATATTTATATGTGGTCAATAGTGGTGACTTGAAAATTCATAAAATTTTATTCCTTCTGTCGCTGTTGCGTTTGGATTAGGAGAGAATGAACTTGTGCACAACCCGCGGTATAGCTATTTATTATTTATTTATTTATTGGAGGGAACGGGGTATAGTTATGCATGTACATGTAATACGACTTTAGTATATTTTGATAATACTAGCCACCTGAATAAGTACTATCTTTTATTTATATATATAAATATGACCATTGATCTCATGTTGTAGTTGCTCTTTCTTCTTCCAATTGATCACGATATTTAAATTTCTCTCTCTCATTTGCGTGTACATATACACACATATAAGTGTGGATTTATCTATATTTAATTTTTCAATTTTTTTACCAGTTATATTCAGTTCTACACAATTCTTGTATAAATTTAATTTGTATGAGTTTTATTTTGTAGGATTGAAAAAAAAAAAAAACAAGTTGTTAGACATGAAACTAGATATATATATATAAATATGAGCAGAAAATGTTATTAGAAAAGAAAAAGGAAAACAAACAAACTAACTAACTAACTAAAAAAAACTAAGAAAGTAAACCCAAATCAGAAGCAACAAGAAAAAATAAAAACCTAAAAGAAAATTCTATAATTTTTACATTTTAAAATCTCTTCCTAAATATTTGATCACTTCTTTCTTAAAATAGCAATACTTATGCAATTATATCATAGTCCCTTTCTTTGAAATTATTGTTTTAGGGATAAATCTGTTACTTGCTCTATCTTCTTCCGCTTTTTCAAGAAACAATATTATTCTCTTGCAGAATAGTTGACTTTACATGCTCGACAATAGAGTTAGAGAAGCTTCATCAAATTTTTCATGTTTCTGCCAGCTACTTCTACTTATTAATTTATTGGGGTCAACTAATTATGAAGAAAAAATAGACGATAATACAAAAGGGAAATGGATAAGGATTTTTTAGGAAAAAATATGAAATTTTTTCAGAAAAATAACGAAAACCAACACACTCAATATATATACACACACACATATATATAGGGAGTGTACAACCGTCACATTCTAATAATTTATGAATTGAAAAAAAATGTGAAATTATAATAGATCATTTTTAAAAATATTTATGATGAATAGTATAAAGTAAATATGCTTGTTAAATGAATTATTTACTATGAATATGCTAGCCTAACACACTAGAGAATTCAGAATGTTAAAAATACCTGGTACCTTAACAAAACACCAGTACAAACTCTGGTTTTGAAGATCTAATTAACGAATGTACCAGAACCATTCCCTTTATTAACACATATCACCAATTGTCTAAAATACCTAGAAGATACTCTCTGTAACTAAATTAACTCACAGAAAAAAGAAAAAAACAGAAACAAATCATAGATTACATTGACAAAGTTGGAAAAAGATTACTTCTGTTTATTTAATGTAATGATTCTAAACAACAAATCTAGTGGACCTCAAATGAGCACCTGAAAATAAGATCTTCGATAATCTCTATACTCAAATATTCAGTAGCTTGTTTTCAGGAGACTTGAACATAAAAAACAAAAGTTTCTCATGCTTGAAACATCAGGTTCCGTTACATCGCATATGTCCAATCATGAGTACGAGGATATCAAAACCGGGAATATATGAACGAATCAGTTACTCTAACACTGCAAGCCCAAAACAAAGTATAATTAAACAAATCTTCCAGATCATGAATATATGTGCATGAACATGGAAAAAGCCATAATATAAATATCAGATGAAAGGGGATCATGACATTATGGCATGTCAGACGAAAGGCAAACGAAGAAGAGCCTTCGAAAAATTTGATCTCTCCACTACTTTTCCAGACCATGAATATTTGTTTCTTGCCCATTCTGGCCCCCCACAAACTTCAAAATATTACGAATTGCTCTTTAAACTATGATTGTTTGTTCCATGTTTGGCCATTTAGCCACAAATATTGTTGAAAAACATTCCTGCAGCACCAAGTAAGGACACCATTCTTCTGGCCTCCAATTCCTAAATAGAATTCACTTAGTCAAGGTGATACAAGTCTTAGCTTTGCTTCCAACACAAATATAGTGATAATAATAATAAAAAAAAAGACTGCCAAAAGAAAAAAGGTTTAGAGAATGCCATCAGTTGGTCGAAACAAACAACTTAAAAGTTCTTGTTATTGCTTTGGCAACAACTGAAGGCCCAAAAAGAAGGTTTTAATTAAGTAAAGTACTCTACTGGACTTGTTGTAATTGCATGCTAACTTCTTATAGAAGATGTATGATTTTTTTATTACTGAAAGAGCAAGTAAGTCGGTTAGAAGAAAGACCCTTTAATGATCACAACAGTGTAGCTTCAACGATATAAAGAATCATTCCAAGAAAGTAAAAAAGACTTCAAAACTCCCAGTCACTTATTTTTTTTTCTTAAAAGGGGGAAAAGTAATTTCAACTTTTCCTGTTACGGGTTTAGTATGAATTTTATGATTTCAATCAAGTCATTATGTTTCAGAATGCTCCTTTTTTATGCACTTTTTATCAAGTCTTTTCTGTCAAAATGAATTGACACTCACAAATGCTTACAAAGATTTCTAAACAAGCATCTCCAGAAAGAGGAATTCCCTGGTAGTGTACAAAGAAATTCCATTGCAGCCATTGGTGAATTCTAGGAGTGGTGGCCTTGGTGTTTGGAGAGAGGGAGGGAGAGAGGGAGAGAGGGGGAGAGAGAGAGAAAGAGAGAAAGAGAGACAGAGATGGATTTTATGAGGCTAGAGTTTGGGTTAGAGAGAGAGATTTTATGAGGCTAAGGTTAGGGTTAGGTTGGAACATCAACTGAATGAGGTGTTGGCGATGGAGATTTTGTGAGTGCAAAAGACATATAATCAGTCAAGAGCCATAGAAGTCGAATTTCAAAGTATAGCTATATACAGAAGTCCTTATGTGGCAACAATCCCATATGGACACCTGAAAATTTGAAATAAATTACCACTAAAATAGGAAAATTAATTTTATTGTAAACATACCGAACGTGTGCCATCAGTTTTAGAAGCTCATGTTTCCGCTCTTGGTAAGCAACATTTTTTGCCAGGAAACTATTATTGATCTCAGCTCCATCACCAACACCTCATTAGTTAGCTTTCATAAAAATATCTGCCAAAGCGTTCGGCTTCTTTGCAATTTGTGCAAACAGCTTTGTATACTTCTATTAAGAGCCTCGGATATCGACATGAAAATTGGCGATCAAGACCGCTATATAGCGTCCCTACCGATTGCTGAAACAGTCACCGTGCACCAAAATACGTTAGGGTACATCACATTAGACTTTAAACTTTAAGGTTTGGTGTTTAGAATTTCAAATTAACAAGCTTTGATAATACAGTCTAACTAATCGTTTCATAAACAAAAATGCCAAACTTTCAGAAAGTTTATCAGAACTGAACTTACCGAACAATAAAAAGTTTGAGGTACATCTATGTAAAATTTTTGTGGCAATTTTTTGTTAATTATCATCTGTAGCTATTAGACCACAATTTCAATTTTCAAGTTTAGGCTCGATCTCACTTCAGTATGTAGATTTTATTTCAACGATCATTTCATACCTTAAAATTGTGTTCAGAATCAATTTTCTCATAATGAGCCACAATGTTTCGAAAAGTTGCAGCAGGGACGGAACCTTGCCAAAATAATATGTCGGATGTGTTCGCATGTAGCTGATTAGGTCGGGTAAGTCATCGATCCTTTGGTCCCATGTCAGCAGTAGTCCTTCGTGTCCTTTTCCCTTTCCAACTGTAGACACTGGAATTTTGTAAAGTGCGTCTTTTAGTTTAGGGTACCCTTTTTCACTCTCAATAGTTTCACGAAGAAATGAAAGTGTCTTTTCTGAAGTCCAGAATAGTGGATGACACAACAACTCTTTTGCAGTTGGCCTAGCATGCATCAAGGAAAAAAAAGGAGTTTGAATTTAGAACATTGTTCTTTAACCCTCTTAGTAACAACTACAAGGCAGTGTTAAAGAGTTTAAAAATGAGCTTTTTGATATATAACATTAAACTAGTCTCAAAAGACATATAGCGAGAAGAAGCAACGTCTAGTGTAATTCATAATGAGGGAACATATATAACTTACCTGGATTTAGCTGGGCTTTTCATTAGTGAAATAAGATCATCAGCTTCGGGGCAACTCACCAACGACGTGCTCCTTTTTTCTACTTTTTTCAACTCAATGGATGGACGCTCACCAGTGAGGAAATAAAAGAGAATTTGACCTAAACTATGGATATCCGTACTACAAGATTGGACCCTGGGATCATCTCGCTGTTCAGGTGCCTTCCATATCCAAATGTCAGAACCTTAAGACATGTTCCAGGAAACTAGTACATGAGACTAAAAGGGAGAGATAATAAGCAGTGAATTTTGATATAATTAAATTTTTCATTAATAATTTAGATACATAGTAGTTTTACAAATTATTAGTTTAGTTTGTGATGTAGATTTTATTTTCTAATGGAACTTGATTACGAAATGATTCTATTATTTTCTACAAGTATAGATGTGTAACTTACTAACATAGTTCGGGTGGTTTCAAGGATGACCATAACAAACACATAGATCAAGTTGTAGATGTATCATGGCGAAGCAGCCTTTCACTTCATTGAGGGGCAGTGGCATATGCTATTTTTTTTTTTTTTTTAAGAATAAATGACAAAAATTAATCACAATATTTTTTAAGAACTACTAGATACATGTTGAGAGTTTTATGCTATGAACAATACCCTATTAGTAGGTTTTTTCATGAAATGTTTGATTTTTATTAGGGTGTTTGACATTCTCAGTTTTAACTAAAACTTTTGGTTGCTATAATATAAAGCTTTCACATGTCATAGTATTAAAAAAAAGTGAGCTACACTGGGAACTCTCACACACTAAGTGGTTTTAACCCAAATTGGTTTAATGCTCCCAAACATCTTACAGATATATAAAAAATATTTGTTTTGCATATCTTTTTTATTTTGATATGATTTTATTTATACATAGTGTTTAGAAATATGTATTAACAATAAGGATATTCTCATTAGAGTTTTATTTTATTTTATTTTATTCATTTGGATATAAAAAGCCACCAAGTTTAGCATATGACAAATTTGTCATAAGAAATACCATTGCATTAGAGAGTGTTTTATACACTCAAATGTCAACTCTTGATATTGGCACAACATTGTAATGTTTGTGTTAGAGATGCTCTAAAAATTAGCAAAGGCACATATAAAAGTATCGAATCTTAGTGAGGGCATAATGTAAAAGTCATAAAATTTAAAGGGTTAAATTTTAATTTTCAAAAAGTGAGTGAGGGCAGCAGCTCCCATTCGCCCCCACCTAGCTTCGCCATTGGGCAAAATTTATACCAAGTTTCATAAAGTGTTGAAGTACAGTTGAGACTTGCTTTTAGATTTCTAACATTATATGCACTATACAGCATGTATTTAATTTTTATTAGACAATATGTCTTTGAGCTACTCTTATTTACAAATTTTTAAATGTGTAGAGCAATTTTATGAATACAACACAAGGTGGGAAACTTGCACAATAAGCCATTTATTAGAGGATCTGCATAAGATGGCATTTCTTCTTAGGAATCGGTTTAAAATATCTTAAATAGAAATTCGTGATAAGATCCACACACCTTTTAAATTGTAAGATCTTTATGGATTCAATCATATTGAGCATCTTCTGTAAGCATAGAGAACTAAAGCAATATAAAATACATTCACCAACTTTTGCTAACTATAAATATAAAGCCTACACAAAAAAACATTTCTTCTCACTTACACACGTGTCCCACAACCTGTATCCCTATATTTGCCACTCAGCGTCTATTACCTACTACAACCATCATTACCTTCATATCAAGCCGACAAACTTCAAACTATCCGATTAACACAAGCTAATATCATATTCCCCATTTTGACATTTTAAAACAAAATCCTAAGTAATACTGGATGTTGATGAAGAGAACAATAGCTGACCATGTATAGCTATATTCATGCACATATGAGAGTACTTACCAGTTCTAACGCCTATATCAGAAAGCTTTAAGCACCATGATGATCCTTTCTTAATTATTCGAATGTTTTGAGGGCTTAAGTCTCCATGACTTATACCCAATTCATGTAACTGAACTAGCCCGGAAAGCGCTTTCCTATAGAATAATACAAACAACAAGTCAGGTATACATATCAAGGATGATATTACAAGTCTAATGCAGAAGAGAACTTTTAACCAACCTCATTAGTGTCAACAAAAAAGCAGGAATTGGACTTCCATTTTCTGGAATGAATTCAAGATCTCCAACAATCTTCTTCACGAACTCCAATCTGTCATTTAGCTGCCCTGCCACAGATATAGAGGTATGACCTCCCTTTTTCACAACCTCAAACTGATTGGAATGTGGCCATATTACTTGAACCAATTCATCCAAGTTGAATGCTGTTTCGTTCCAGTACTGCTTCTCCATAGCAAGATAACAGTAATTATCGTCACATTCCATGCCATAACATCTTAATAAATTTGGATGGTCTTGAGATTCCGTTATCAGACGTTGAATCTTATTAGCATCCACGTGAGCTTTAGGAATACGTTTCACTGCAACCGGCACTTTGTAAGTTCCCTCAAAAATATTGCCCTCGTTATTCCCCTCGCCAATTTTTTTATCCGGTAGGAGCTCTAGATTTTCGCCTACCTTTTGTCGCCTTTGGGTTTCGCATTCACCGCTGTCAGATGAAACATCTAAAGTGGTAGAAACATTGGTTTGCTTCTTTTCCTGATTGATTTAACAGATATCTTTCATGAATGATAGAGGTAATGATAGCAGTAGTAATACAGTCTAATAGGGAATAACCAAAAAAATGGCATGCCAAGTTGGAGTAAAAGACACGTGTATCACGATTGACAATTCAGTATTAGAGATTAGGGTTTTATTAACTTTGTCATTGTGTCAGAATTAAAACTTAAAAAGTTCGCGGCAACAAAACGTGCTCAAGTTCAAGATATGGCAGTTGATGATATGTTGAAGGAGCTTCCATAGTAGTTAGAGGTATAACGTTCCTGATTGTAATAGACACTTGATTTCATCGGATGCTTAAGGTGACGCAAGATCTGTGCTCATAGCAAGGAATGAGGGCCTTCTATATTTATAACATGAGCTACTATTTACACTGGAGATCATGAAGGGCACCAGGGATAAAAACACTACTCTTTAATTAGAAAAGTGCTATAATTCCTAACTTTCTTGGCGAGTGAGATAGTGAGAGAAGGCATAAGGCAACTGTGCTCATGGTATTGGACTATTAGTGGATTCACTTTCTCTATTTCGGCAGAAGCCATGTGAAAGAAATGATATTGTGAATATTAATAGAGATATAAAGCAACTCAGTAAGAGAAACTTGGTTTGAAAGAGAAAATTTGTCATGAATACTACTGCGTCTATTAAAATAAGATAACTTAGAAAAAAGATGCTTGTATTAAATACGAACCCGAATATGAGTGATATAATCTTCTATAACTTTTAGCTCTTCTTCTTCTATATCCCCGATCTCATCACTCGATTTTATCTTCTGCAAACAATCAATATCAAATATCAACATAGCTAAAGGGTATTTCCAAACGTATCGCAAAATTTGCAATCAATAATATTGTTGTGTGTACAATAATATACACAGAAAAGGAAGAAAGACAAAGAGAGTATTTAAAATGCAACCTGCAGAAAAATTCTGAAATCTTTCAGTGTCTCATGAGTTTTGTTCGACTTCTCACTTGGCTGTAGATTTTTTTTCTCCTCCTCCTAAAAATAAGAAATATCAAAGGCCAATAAGGAAGTCCATTCCACTTTACAAATTGTGAAATATATTTACAGACTTGTCATGGGCGTATAATAAAAATGAAAGGAAGAATAATACTGAAACGGAATTAGCTCATAATTAGTGGCAATTAACTCTTTTAGATTTCCTGAAACTTGTATCCACTTTGAAGAATTCGAATAAGAAGTAGTTCCTTCAACTTTTCATTCGTTTGTGGAACTTTTTCCCCCATCTGCTAACATAATCAACGTCACATCAACTTAAATGTCTTTTCCAATTCAAAAATTTTAAAACATATTAACCAAAATTTGTTGCAATGTTTTAGATAAATGAAATGAAAAGAAAAAAGAACACTAAAATGGAACCAGCAGAATTAGTGGCAACCTTTTTTTGTTGTCCTGAAACTTGTATTTACTTAGGAGAATTAGAAGTACTTTTCCACTTCAATGATTTTCAAATATATTTACAGAAATTTTTTCCAATATTATAGATAATTAAAATGAATGGATATGCATATTTTTGATAAGGAACCTGCTCAGAATTATTGGCAACCTCTTTTAGGTTTCTTCTTGGAATTTAATTCAAAGTAAGATTATCTCCCTCATGTCTCTTAACGGTACTCCATGTAAATATTAAACCTATGAAACCTAAATCTCGTAGCTCACACTCATCCAAAACTTTAAAGGCCTTAAAAAGCTGTGTGATTTATCACTACATCTTCTTAGAGAGAACTCATAATTTCATCAAAGTCTTCTACCATCACTGCAGGCAATTCAAACAGCGGTTTAAGCCGACCAAGAAGTTACTAAAAATGTTAACACTGACTAATTTGGATGGCTGTAAAACCATTAAGTCTCTGACCAGATAGCTTGGTATAGGATTAAGTTCTTAAGAATGTCAATTTACTTTATTTGGGAAGCACTTTAGAAAAATATGGTTCAGTTTGCTATAGTCTCGTATGCTATAAGAAGAAAAAAAAAGCAAAATTTTACAACAATATAAAGTTCTCACATACTACAGTTTTTAAGTTCTAACTTCAAGTTCTAACTGATTTTCGAAACACATTCTTAATCCTTGGCTTAGATTTTTCTTTTGAACATCTATATAATTTAAAAGTAGACATATATATGGCCATAAATAGGGTTCAAAATGTGGCAGCTGATGATGTGTGGTAAGAGAAGTATTTATCGTTAGTAGCAAGTTAAGACATTTATGAATGGAAGGAAAATTTGATTTCACTGGGATGCTCGATCAACCGTCATAAATGGGGGTTCAATTTTCAAAAGGAGCCGTAGCAGTTGTTATCTTGATAAGCAAGGTACTATCTAATTCCCTAATTAGGAGTAAGAAAGTGAGAGACATTAAGCTAAGCCATTGGCCCTCTTCTCATTTCATCACTACTGGGTGTTATTTATAAAAATAGAGCAAAATCAACATAAACCATGGCCAAACTTCGTTCGGACGTGCCTTCTTCGAACCTCTGTTGTGACAAAGCTGTTGTCAAAGTTGTCACCGGAACCCTAATCTTTTTCGCGGCAATTTTATTAGGGGCTTTACTTGGCATTGGAATGGTTGGCGCGGTGAAGCGAAGGCAAAGAGAGGTGGTGAGGGAGAAAAGAGTGTGCGAGAGAGAGACAAAGCGCCGCATTTGCAGGAAAACCCGCATCTCAGTTTAGGGTCAGTTCGCATCCAATTAAAAAAGGCCACGTGCAGTTTGCCGTAGAGGTGGGTTGGGCCTCTAATGAGAGAAAGAGCAATTATTCAAACCTTGATTTTATTGGCTGAGTTTAAGTATAGAGGTGGGTTGGGCCTCTAATTAGAGAAAGACATAATATTTAAGAACAAGACTCTAACTTTACCCTCCCTGGTTTAACTTTTAAGTTTTAATTACAACAAGGTGTTTGACATGATGGTTAAAACTATTTTTATTATAGCATATGAGAGCTTTATACTATAGCAATTTTTTTAGAGTTTTACACTGTTCATAACCGAGAAAGTGGGTACGGATTGACCTGTTAAACACCCCTTAAAAACTTAAAGTTTTAACTTAAGCAACTCTTGCAAATAGATGCGTACCAGTAATCATGCAGTAAGAAAGGATCTGCGTTGTTCAGGGCGCCCCACAACCTAAGTGAAATCGAAAATAACATGAGACTTTTTAGTCCAATTTTGACACAATTTAAATAGAGTAGATATGTTATGGCAGAATTTTTTGTTTAAATGAAATGAAAAAAAAAAATTCTAACTATATATGTACCTTTTAATTAATTTTGGATGACTCTATATGTACAGAAAAACTGGGCATGACATGATTTCCCACGTCATCAAAGTTGCAGAAACATCATTAATGCTCCAAAGCAACATAAACAAAATCTTGATCACTTTCCGAGCCACAATGTCTAACAATATTTTCCTCATGAAGTTGAATATTCTTCTTTTTTCTCCTCCCTCTCCTTCTGCTTTTCTTTCTTCTTCTTCTTCTTCGAACAACATTGATCATCAATCAAAAGTTCTTCTTGATCTTCTTTCTCAATTTGAAATGATTGAACAAATTAATTAATTTGATCAATCATGTTCTTCTTCATGAGCACTCTTGATTTGAGAGAATAGAACAAACTTATCAATCAAGTAGACGATCTTCTCTTTAACCCAAGCACTCTGTTCTCCCTCTAGATTGAAAAGAAAAAAAAAAATAGATTGAGAATTCATGAATCTTCAGGCAATTACTAAAGCTTATATCAGAGTTCCTTCATCCTCAAGTCTGTAGATTGACTTTTCTCGCAAGAGAACATGGGCATCAAAAATAAAATATGTGCTAATTTATTTTTTTATGGTTTTTAGCTTTGTTAGTCCCTGAACTGGTAGCATTATGTCACTTTGGTCACTGAACTTTATTTTTTAGCAATTCTAGTCATTGACCATACAATGATGGTGAAATTCTTAGATTTAACAGAGCAAATCATGTTCATCGCATGATAATTTGAGATTTTGCAGAATTAATTACATTAAACACAAATATTCTCTTCATGGCTGTTAAAAGTCCTTGAAATTTTGGAACATATTTCACTTATGCAACTATTAGTATGCGATAGTGAAGCGATTGGTTTTGTTAAATTTCAGAAATTTGGTCAAGAATTTTACAATCACGAATCAAAACTGTCAAACAAACACAAAATTTAAAAAGTATTTTGTCAAAAAAAAAAGTTCACAAACCAAAATAATATAATGTTGATACTGCTAATAATTTTTTGGGTTGTTTACTTTTTTTATACCCTGTGTTTTTTTACACACTTTATTTTCGTTTTTTATCGCATCAAATGTATATCATCATATTAGATATAATACATAAATTTATACCTTTTTTTTCAATCAATCTTCAATTTTCACCTAAAAATTTTTGCAAATTCCCTCAAATAGAAAAATAAGAAAACTATAAAGTACCCTCAAATGGGTTTTTTATTTAAGCTTTATTTTTTTCTCTTTCATCTAAAGATAATCTAGTCATTTTAAAAGTTAAAATCAATTACTGACCAATGTAAGCTATAGATCTATGTTTCAACCCAAAAAATATATAAACTTATATATTAAATATAATGTAAAGGTGTGTAATCGATAAGATTTAAAAAACAAGGACATAGTTTTTCAATAAACCTAAAAGAGAGGGTATGGAAGATAAATGTCCTTTTTTTAAGTAGGCAATTAGAGAAAGACAAAACAAAAGACGCAACCGTAGTACATTAATAAATTAATTTGGAGTCTAGCTGTAATTAAATATTCTATATATATATATATATATATATATATATATATATATATATATATATATGTGTGTGTGTGGGGTAGGTTGGCGATAACTGTTTGCCCGACGTGTTTGTCAACGTTTAGCTCCAACAAAATTTCTTCTTACAATTTTTCTTCTAATTTACACCCAGTGTAAATTCTTATTAATTTGCAATATCAACATAATTTTTTCTAAAATTTCAATTACGCTCGTTTAACTTTTAAGCACATTTACATTTTAAATTTAAAATCTCTTAAAATACATCAAAAATCAATTATACTACTATAAAATTCATAACATTTTTAACTCTTAACTTGGAAAAAAAACACACACACACACTATTAGAAGCTTAATTCATTTGGAAGAGAAAAAAAAGGTAATTATTACAATTAATTCGTGAACTTTAAGCATTTCTGACACTTTATTTATACCTGAATTTTTAGCTTTAACAAATTACTCCTTGAAATAAAATGTTACATTATAATTTTATTTCAATATTCTGGTTTGATTTCAACCTTCTTAAAATATTCTCAATTCTACCACTACGTATATCAATATATAAATTTAAATTAATATAGTAATATATATATATATATATATATATATTGGCCGAGTAGTTGGGGATAGCATACACTATAAGAAAAACTACATTTAAAGACATATTATTTACGACATGTAGTTTTTGAATGTCGTTGAAAAGTACATACAACGATATTTCTAACAAACATGTCGTTGATAATATTTGAAACAATAATTAACGACATCTATATAGATGTTGTATTAAAGGTCTCCTTTTAACGACAAGTAGGAGATGTCGTCAAAGCCTTAGAGATTCTACGATACCCCTTATAGACAGCATCTTGACTAATATCGTTTATAAAGGGTGTCATGAAATCTCCAAAGCTTTGACGATATCTCCTACTTGTCGTTAAATAATTTAATGACACTAAACTATTGTTGTTAAAAGGAGACCTTTAATACGATATCTATATAGATGTCGTTAATTATTGTTTCAAATGTCGTTAATAACATCTTTGTTGGAGATGTTGTATGTATTTTTCAACGACATTCAAAATTACATATCGTAAATAATATGTCGTTAAATATAGTTTTTCTTGTAGTGATATGAGAACCCTTGGCTAGATCGAATGAATCCAAAACTTCAATTATTTTTCATCTCCAACTTGGGCATGGTTGTTGACACAAACCAATCGAGTCTTCTTTTAAAAGAGAGAGAGAGAGAGAAACTATATTAGTTCTTGTTCATGTTAGGGAGATTGAAATATATCTCTCATGAATTGTAAGATTGAAAGACATCTAAAAAAAAATATGAAGATACATGTTTTTGGGTGTATTTGACTCCAGCGAGCATGGAGCTCAAAATTGAGGCCGTGGCACTAGGAAAAGGATCAGCTCGTTTTGATATTGAACACCCAGCACCTTAGTGCCGTAGGAAACAACCACATTATAGTAGCAGAACAACGAGTACTGTGGCACTATTCCATGCTGATTCACTTTGAAAATATGTGTCTTTAGACATGTTTTGAATTGGTGAAATTATTGGTTATATACTTTGAGACAAAATTGAACAACTATTAACAATGAACATATCTACTATAATAGTTGTATTGATTCGTAAATAGATACCTTTGCAATTGAAGAGGTACCTTTGCATAAAGGGTTGTATGATTTAAACTGGTTGCTTCCTATCTTGAAATGGCTCTTTGTATTTATATAAACTCCAGAAAAATTTATAGATTTTGTATCTTGTTTTTAACACAATCTTGTTGCTAGACATTGTGTCTAAGTGTTTGTTATATCTTAGGGGAAATTTGTCACAAAACTCTTTAGCAAAATTGAATAAATGAGGTGGTAAATAAAACCTTTAAGAAGAGTATTCATACATGCCTCAAACACTATCTTGTTTTTTAGAAATTCTTGGCCTCCACTCTCTAAACACTCAAACTCGCCAACAGTTCATAAATGAACAATATTAAGTCTTATTTATAAATGAATACAATACTTAAAAGCTTCAAAGTAATTCAATTTCCATCACTTTTGAATTTGAAGTAGCACATGAGTTGCTTGCAAAAAAAAGTGAAAAGCAATGAAATTATATATGCGAATAATATACATATATATATGGAAATTGTTGTAAATATCACTTTTTCAAAAATTATAGAAGAACATATCAGGTTTTGAAAATATTAATAAGAAATAACAATAAAAGGAAAAATTACTGGTAAAAAGTGAGCAAAAAAATTTTTACTGATAAATTTTCTTTTTACTGCTATTTACTACAAATATTTTCAAAACCTGATATTTACTTCAAAAAGTTTCTAAAATATGATGCTTTCCTCATTCTCCCAATAATATATATGGTTTTGGACTGATGAATTTCACAGACTAAGAATGTCTCAATCTGTAATCCAATCCAAAACTTTCGGCTTGAAATTTTCTCAATTTATTATCATTCAAAAACTCTTTCTAACCCAACCCAAAACCTGCAGATTGGACAGATTTTATAGATTCACAAATTTCGCGAACCCTCCTATATGTATATATGTGTGTATGCAAGGCTGGCAGCAAAGGTATCTCGCTCTTTACCTCCAACAAAATTTCTTTTTACAATTTTTCTTCTAATTTGCACGCTTTATAAATTTTTAATTGCTACATGAAATAATTTATATAAAATTTTAATCACATTCCAAGTTTATCTTTTTAGCATATTTATATTTCAAGGATAAAATCTCATAAAATTTATAAGTTCATAATTTTTTGAACTCTTATCTTAAGAAGATTATATTAGATGATTACTTAATTTGGAAGGGACAAAAAGTGATTAACATTATTAAACTGCTGAAAAGCTACAACCTTCTAGAAACTATTTTTGGCTTTATAAGAATAAAATTAAACCAAATAAAAGCTACAACTTGACTTCTTCTACCGATAAAAAACAAAAGTAAAGCAGACCGACTTTTAATGACAGTTTGCTTGTGCATATAGAACTAAAGTAGTGGACAGGGTAAGGAGGGGTAAAATGTTAGTGTTATATGCAATAAATAAGGTGTTTGGTATGGTGGTTAAAATTATTAGTTAGAATTGTAAACACTGTAACATATGAGAGTTTTATATTATAACAACTTTTTTTCTTTTTACTGTAGCATATAAAAACTTTATACTGTTCTTAACTTAAAAGTTAGTTAGAAGCAACTTTACCAAGAGCATTAGTGACAAATTAATGCTCTTGATGGACGAACGTGGTCAATAGTATGACTAGTCTTTTAAAATGCAACTTGTGTTTGCGTACACTCTTAAAAAGAGCCGTCTGTTGTGAGTGTTTAGAAATGTTGTTAAAACTATAAGTTAAAACTGAAATATTAAGAATTTTATACTGTAATACATTTTTATTTTGTAAAAATTTTATATTATAACAGTTAAAATTAAGTTACCAAACACATTCTAAAGTGTACTGTATACTCATGCGAGAATTTCTATATGCGTGTGTATTTAAAAAAAGAATTTTAGTATATTTGTAGAATTTATATGGATTTAATTTCTGTAACGTTCCACTTTAAACCGAAGTTCTTGTACGTACGTGATCACGTCATATTAATCTTAGAAAACGAAGGAGTCGAAATTGATGTCCTTTTCTTTAAGATTATTGTTTTACTGGTTTGGGCCTCAAAGAAAAGGTAATTTTCATAAAAGTCATCGTTTAAAACTTAAAACATATTTGTCAGTAGTAGTGCGGCATAAAATTTATAATTCTGGCATAAAGACATAAAATTTTTAAAAGTGTGGTATAATATATAATTTTCTCCCCAAAGTTAGCCTGATTCATAAGGGACTCTTTGAAATAACAGCCCAAACAATTAGAACAAAAAAAAAAAAAACAGAAATACACCTTCAGCTCTCTAGATCTAATCTTAAATATTGTTTAAAGGATTTGATTGTATCAATCTCTCAATAGAGCTCAAAAATACAAACAGAATATATATTTCCAAACGTAGAACGCTTATGAGAAAAAAAAAAAAAAAAGTAGATCATTTATTTACGAAGACCATATATATTAAAAAAAACAGTGTATTATTTTAGAGAACTAAAAGAAAAAAAAATGCTTAAATAGAGACACATTTGAGAATTAAAATAGGGCAAGTCAGAAACAAAAGATTAATAAGGTACATATTAAAAAAATAATAGGAATAAATTAGAGGGAAAATTTTGTTAATGATGGGAGTATATATAAAATTTTGTCAATAAGAGTGGGGCATACATGAAAAGTTTTAAAACTATGAGCAAAAGCATAAATTACCAAAAATCCAGGAGGCCCAGGCTTCCTTCTCCCTTGCCTATTACCTACTGTAACCATTCATCTTTTAATTGTAGTATATAATATAATATGGCATCTAAAAAAAAAAGTATAATATGGCATCTCAAAATTCTGAATTACTCTGCATTTGATGGATTTAAAAAATTTGAAAACTTTGAAAACCCCACTCAACCCGCTTGATGTGTAATTAAATGACATATAGCTACTTTTATATATTCTTGCAAAGATCTTTATACCTAAACATACAGTACCGCCACTTGTATTGTATCGTATGAGGAGATGGCCTACTTTTGTTGATTTTGTCTTGCCATTGTATATAGCTTCCCAATCGGTATATATTTAAAAAAAAATTCCCTCCAATTAAAAATACTATTTTATAAATAAATGAGTAATTAATATTGTTTTTTTTTTCTTTACCCTGGTTTATCTTTAGGTTTTAATTACAACATGCATTAACTTAAAGTTTTAACTTTAGTTATCATGCAGTAAGAGAGTATTCTTCACTGTTCACGTGCTTTTGAAGTGCCCCACAACCTAAGTTACATCGCAAAGAAAAAGAGACTTTTTAGTCCAATTATGACGTAAACTCTTCAAATAAAACAGATGTATTATATATGGCAGAATTTTTTTCTGTTCAAATGAAATGAAATAAATAAATAAAAACAAAATGTCCGAATGTGTACGGTGTACTTTATCAGACCACCAACCCCATGAATTTGGGATAAAAGCGAAAATGGCACAACATGATTTTCCATAACACTAATAGTCTTCAGTGATGCTGTCGTAGAGTAGCAAGGATTGACGTCGTTTCTTTAATGACAAGTCACCTTGTGGAGAAAATAACACAACATGATTGTAGGAATGCATGATCAACGCTCCAGAGCAACGTAAACAATCTGACAATATCTTCTTCATGAATTTTTTTTTCTTCTACTTCCTCCTCGAACAAAATTGACCAATCGAGCTCTTCTCGATCTTCTATCTCGATTTAAAATGATCAAACAATTTAACTGATTACCCGTGTTTTTCTTTATGAGTACTCTTGATTCAACGAAAACTACACTATCTTCTTTTTTAACCAGATGTATACTCATTTCTCTTCCTGATCTTTTGATGAATTCATGAAATATTTAAGTAATTAGTAAAGCTTCTAGCAGAGTAAAACTTGTATACAAAGAAACTACTTTCTGCTCTTGATCCTTTTTATTCTAGATTGACTTTTTTCTCTAGAGAACATGGACGTCAAAGATTAAAAGGTGCAATTTTATTTTATTTTCTTTTGAGGACGTTATTAGCTTTGTTAATCCTTGACCTATCAGAATTGTGTAACTTTGGACACTGAACATTATTATTTGACATTTTTTTGTCCTTGACCATTAAATTGATTGTGAATTTCTTTAATTTTCAAAGATAATCATAAATTATTCCACGATAACTCAATTTTACAGAATTGATTTTTTTTTTTTACGTATTTCCTATTTATTTTTCAATTGAACAAGTTTTTCATGCTTCTTACTAAAATTATCAATACTTGTCTAGACATAAATTCATTTCGGATTTTCTGTCCATATTAAACACTTTAACTACATATTCAAAAGATAGTTTGGATTGTTTTGTTCAAATTAAAAATATTTAAATTAACACAATTCGAATTGACAAACCAAACAAGGAATTAATTTATTTGAAGAAAAACAAAAAAGTTATTGGTACTGTTAGCACTATAAACAAAAAAAAGTTATTAATTCACAAGAGTTGCATATGCCCATCACTACTGCAGGGTGACAGGAGAATTTTTAGGGTTAGGGTTGGGAAAATTTTCGACACCAAGATAAACCCCACAGCAATTATAAGGAACTTTAGTGGTACCGTGTAGTGACCCTAGATCTTTTCTAGCATCATCATGATCTGGAAAGTTTCATTTGCTCATCTGTAGGCCTCAGAACTTCATAACTGAAAAAGGAAGGAGAAAGGAGACTTGAGGTTGCGTCCTTATAGTGTTTAAAATTCTAAATAAGTTCAAAGGTGCTACACAACGTTGGATTCTAAGAGCGCGAAAATAAAAAGAACGATCGAACTGCTAGAACGATTGAACACCTTAGAGTTTATTTGCCAAATCAGTAAAGAAAATGTTATGTTAAATTATGTTATATAATATCATGAAAGTTTACACAAAAAATTTTTAATTCATTCTGATTCGTTGAATATTTTTTCTCACTAAAATTAATACTCGTGATAGGATAATTTTTCATTCCCTATCAAAGAATTCTAAATACGTAAATAAGAATTTACGGATAAAATTAGAAAGTGCACTTGCCTTTCACAAAAGCTTTATTTTTAAACCTCCACACCAAGGAATGGATAAATAAATATGCTTTTTCAAAAGCGAGATAAAAAGATTAGCAACTGGACTCTTTGAAGCACTCATGATATAGGACAACTAACTAACTTATTTTACAATTTATATATCTTTGTCTATATGTATGCGTTTATGATATATATATATATATATAATATATATGTGTATATATACATATGGGGAAGCACTTGCATCCATCCGGATAGAAATTCCCTCTAAATCATTTTAGCCCTTTAGATTCATTTTGACGGACTCATAGTCAATTTTATTAAGAGAATAAAAACTGGCCCAAAAAAATAAATAAATGAAAACAACTTGCATGAGTAATTTACTGTTAAAAAAATTAGACGAAATAATAGAAATGGTTTAGAAAATTTTAATAGAGATAGTTCTTTTTCTTTTAAGTAAACAAACGGAAAAGACAAAATAAATGACGCATCTGCAGTACATTAACAAATTCATCTGGACTAGCTGCAATTAACATATATGTTTGTCCCTATGCGAGCATACGCATTTATGATGTGTGTGTATATATATATATATATATATATATATATATATAGGGATCTATCCAGATGGAAGTTCCCTCCAAATCTTTTTAGCATTTTAGATTTATTTTGAGGGATCAATCCAAGGGAAAGAAGAATAACATGTGACGTGTATTTGGCCTCAACCGCTTAACCCATTGGTTTTAATTAAAAAAAAACAATGCCCTGAGCTTCATTTTTTTAAATTGATGGCCTGCATGAGGATGTAATCTTACGTGACGCGTACACATGAAGGACAAAAACATGTACAAGAAGCGGCGGCTAAGATCGTGTCTGAGACGAATCACATAGGTGTTGGAATTTTGGACACGTGTCCCAAAAGATTAGGTCACTAAAGTAAGCTTAGGTGATATAGGTGTAAAGGATTAGATAACAAGAGAAAATATAGGGCAAACAAATGACTTTTGCATGTGGAGGTCTTGGCGTTGGAGTGGCCTTTACACCCACGAAATGAGCTGCGTGAGGAAGACGTGCATGGGGCTGGGGAGTTGTGTTTAACGCCTGTCGATTTGTATTTTTGCGAGAAAAGTGGAGATACGTTTGCTGGAATTTGTATTTTTGACCCCAAATTTGTTTCTTTACCTTTTGGCTCCATTTTTGCATTGTTTTTTAATTCTACAGGTAGATAATTAATTATTGAACAAACTTAATAAAATTATAAAAAAAATATTTATTTTGAAGCTAAAATAATTTAAAACACAGGAAACTTGCTAAAAATGCATATTTAAGAGTTTTTTACTTTTTACTTTTTCTTCTTCATTTCCCTTCTTAAAATCATAATTTACCATATGTTTTTTTTTCCAGCTTAATCTTTCTATAATATTCCATCAAAAAAATCTTTGTATTATGTATTTCTGCAAAATAATTTTTCTTTACATTTCTTTATTTCTATTAAAATAATTTCGTTCATACGTGTCTATCTTAATATCTTTGGATTTCTTTTGGTTTTTTTTGCTAAGAACTCTTGTACTATTAAATTTTTCTTGTTTGTTCTTATTAAAACTTTTTTTTTTCAAATTTGTCTATACATAACATTTCTTTCAAACAGGTGCAGTCATTGCAAAAGATGTGAGCACAATAGGCAAACGTGGCCTCAAAAAGTTGAAAAGGGTAAAAGTGTTGAACATTGCGTCAAGCCCATTAATTCAAAGGCTCCAACCCAATGCGATGGCAAGCCAGTACGAAACACCAAATATATCGGCACACAACAACCAATAAAAGTGTTTACCTGCCTTTTATTCATTCCACGACAGACGATTGCTTCGATAAATACCGCCGCCATGACTACTCTTCCTACTTTCAACTCAACAACAACGATCTTGATCAGACTTACCATCCATCTTATTAGCTCCTTTAATTTTTCTTATGTCATCCACTAAAAAAAAAACTTGTAGCTTAGAAGAAAGAAAATCCTCCAACTTTTGTAACAAAAAAAAACCTTGCTTTACCTTTTCAATTTGTGTGTAATGCGCTAAATTATTATCATTACTAATCTCTAATATTAGATAAAAATGAATCTCCACAAAAATGATGTGAAAAAAAATTGATTTTTCTACCACTAATATATGGGGTCAACAAAAATTATATATGATGTCAATGCAAGTTACATTTCAATATTGCTGAGTTATGTTATCATTCTCATACATCTATCCCCAAATGCTTATTGATGAAAATACTCAGACATAATCTAAATAAAAAATTTATTTTAAACCACTTTTGTATGATAAGTTACGTATCATATTAGTGCAAGTTATGTTTGACCAACCCGAAGTTACATGGTCATATAAACTAGGCAGTCTTTATATTTTTCTTCCACAATGCCCACAACATGCACACATATTAACCACTTGACTAGGTCAAGGCAGGCAGAAACCTATTCTAGCATGTTACTAAAAGATTGTTTACCTTAACCTACGTCCCTCATCAATACCACCTAGACTAATTAACTATAATAAAACTACTTTATCCTACCTACTCACGTTTAAAAGCTTGGATGAAACTTCCATTTGGATGAACGAAAGTAAAATCATATATATATATATATATATATAATATTTATATGTAAGTGTATATGGGTGCCAGCTATGTTGTCCCATGGTCTAAGGATCCTTTTATAACGATCTAGTTTTTGGAGACGTGAATTAATAAGTTGGAACTAAAACAATGTAGTATATGGAGCTTTGAACTGTAGTATACTTTTGTTTTACACTGTAGCATGTAAGAGTTTTATACTGAAATAGTTAAAACTAATAAGTTGCAACGATGCTAAACAAAGCTACTTTATCTATAAATTTTTAATCGCGATACGGTGCAGTGAAATAAAAATGGCTATATAATAGCTCTGAGTTCCATTAATGTTGATGCAAAAAATAAATAATTAAATAACATAATAAAGTCCTATAGGTTGGTCATTCTTGATGTATTTAGAGATCCTATCTAAGTAGAAAACAAACTATATATATATATTAAAATCTTAGTATAATTCAACAATAAAAATAAAGAAAATTATATAAAAATGTCCTTAAAACACATCATTTATTAAAACTGCCCTCTCACTCTGTCTTCAAAATTGTCAATTTTCTTATTTTTTTCAAATACTAATTACATATTTACAATTTTGCATATTAAAATGCATTCTCAAAAATCAAAAACCCTAATTCTTTCTCTATCTACCTCTCTTTCTCTCAGCCTCCCACGATCTCTCACTCTTCTCTCCCTTTGCGCGCCGTCTCTCTCTTCCTTTGTCTTTCTGTTCTTCCGTCCACCCTCTCTCTCTCTAGTCTTCTCCGTCCAAAGACCAAAACAGATCGAAGATCATGTCGTCGTGAGGAGATCAAAGTACTAACCAAACAGCAGAACTTTGAGAAGATCGAAAAAAACGATGGAGCTTGGTGACCTCGAGAGCGTCGCTGTCAAAGATGAAGTGGCTCGGCTAACTCCAATTTCATCGCGACAAGATTTGGTCATCTTCTTTGGTGACAGCGACTCCTCCGCTTCCTCGCCTCCCTCAAGGTCGTTTATGTCTTGGCGTAGCTGGCGATAGATCCCACGCCTTTCTCGTTGTTGCTGTTTGGGAGGTTTAGGGTTTTGCAGCTTAGAGTTTGCGATTTTTCCACCTCGGCCATGAAGGGATTGCTCGAGTTGAAGCACACGCTGGAGAGGATCGTTTACCACAATTCTACTATGAGTTCTTTGGTCTTTTTGCGTTCTATTTCCGCTTTTCACTCTCTATTTGGTGGCTGAGAAAATCGAAGAAAAAGGACGAGAAAAGTGGGGCTTGAAGAAGTCGTTATGTTTCATTGGTTACGTGTATGAAAAATATTGGTCTCATCCCATGGGAAATCTGTTTCAATGTTAAGCATTTATTGTGCATGAACTTATTTTTTTTTTATTTTGTTTCATTTTTGCACCATTAAGTTCGCTTTTTCATACTCTGTTTCGTTGTTGAGAAAATGGGTAGAAAAGAAAGAAAGTAGAGTATTGCTTTCTTTGTTATTACGTGGGAGATTTAGATTTCGAATTTTGATAATGAATTTATTGCTTTTTTAATCTTGTCTAAAGTTTCTTTTTAGGCTTGCAATTTTATTTTTTGTGTTGTGATTTTTTGAATTCTTCACAGCAAACTTTTATTATTTCACAATTGTTTTCCTTTTTGGTTGATTTCGCAGATGAAGACTATACAGGTTTTTGCAATATTGGATATAGAATTTTTGTAATCTAATTGTAATTTGGTTTTTTAATGTTTTCATCGTAATCTACTCTTGTAAAAATTCCCTCTATTTTTTTCATTATACAGTTTTTAGCATTTTTTCTTTTTCTTTTTTGTAATTTTTTTGTTTTGTTAATCTATTATCGTATTTTTTTCTGGATTTGCTTTTTTTTTTATCACTTTAGAACCTAGCAGATTCTGTGATAGAAACTAACGGATTCCGCGACGAAACCTGATGGGTTTTATTACGCTCTGGTATTTGCGCCAATGACTAGAGATGGTTGGTGCTTCTTTATTTTAAAGAAAATATGTTGGAAACTATCGGCAACTGGAAGTGATTTTTTTTTTTTTTTTGTTTCAAAGAAAATTTGTTGAAATCTAGTAAGTTTTAAAGTAGAACTTATCATGTTATAATCCAACACCTTGTGTCGGCAATCGGACACAGTTACTGCTTTTTTGTTTCAAAGTAAACCCCAAGTTTAACTTCGTTACAATCTGTAGATTCGAATCTTATATCATTAAACTTAACTAAATAAATAAATATGAAAAAACTTCAATCGAGCTTAAGAAAATGCATGTAATTGTTACAGACTTTTTACTGGATTCAGACAATACTTTTGCCTCCAACTGAAATTTTCCTACAACCTTCTTTGCAAGATGCATACGTTAGGTGGAAGGCAAAAAAAAAAAAAAAAAAAAAAAAAAAAAAAAAGAAAAGAGAGAGAAAGAGTCTGGAGACATGAGCGTGGTTGTCAACCCATATCAATCCGATTACAATTTTTTTTCAATTTTAATCAATCAAAACGAAAACAATTTTAAATTGAAAAGGAACTATTCATTTCCAAACAGTCTCGCTTATATAATTTGGCACACATTTTTTATTAGTAAATAAATGAAGAGAGTAATTGATATAAAAATAATTTAACACATTCCAATTCCAACTAAGTTGACATCTATTAACTAATTTTGTCCAAATTTCCAACCAGCTTCTCTAAGTTTCTGGTGGGTAAGAATCATACATGGTTGGCCAATATATAAATTTTATGGTTTATAGTAGGTAAAATCTTGATCTAAGCATAAGAGTTTATATTCTTGGACCGCTGTAAATGGAGTGCAAGTATATGGTGTTTTTTTTTTATTTTTTAAGAAAAGTTATTCCATGGCTTAAATGCCTTGAAGATTCAATTAAATGGAAAAGCAGGATACAAATCTAGATATACTTGCAGGGAGTGTAGGGAACAAAACATAAAAGTCATGGTTTGTCAAAAGAAGTAGAAAACTTCTTTATATTGGTTTAGTATGCGTTTGGTAATGGATTAGGATTCCAGCTCACAACTTGTTGAGTTTACCAATCAAACCAATATGTGGACAATAAGAATTATAAAAAAAACAAATAAAGTAATCATTTGGTAGACGAATATGATTATTATAGCTAACATTTGTGGCCTTTACAGCACTCAAGTATTGATTAAATTCTTATGACCCTTTCTTTCTGTTCCTTATCGTGAAACTCTAACATAACAATGTCAAATCAATTAAAATATCACATAACATAAGAAGATGACTTTTCGTTGGTAGAATTTTTTCCCTGATTACATCAACTAAATTTTCTGATATTCATTTATTTGACCTCTTTTTATGTCATTACAAATGCTTTATGTGTCTGAATTCTGATTATCTCGTCTTCTCTACATGTGCCTAATCCTTGTCGAATCCGCTCTTTTTTTTTTTCCCGGTAATTTAGAGAACTAGTTTACATATGGTAACTAAAAAGTACGACGATTATGTTAAAACATAAGATATTTAAAATGAGAAAATTAGAAGCCGTATCACTTTAAATCACAAGCATCGTCGTGCTATGATAATTAGTTACTCATGGGGAACACTTTTTAGACATATTCTTTATTGTCATCTTATTATAATTTTTAGTGCACAAAAGCTGACCGATATTGATATGATGATCAGGAACTAGTGTATAGAAAGGTAAGAAAACAAACATGATAATTGTCATTACGCCAAAATCAACAAGATCTAGTTAAAGCATAATCCTGCAGAGCCATATCTGCCAATTGCTCCTTGGCAGTCAGATGGTAGCCTGCATCTGACCCAACTAGCTTCCTGTTTTTTGGACGCGTCCATGGTGTAAAAGCTGGTTTTTAAGGGAAAAACACAAAACATATATGTATGAGCACTTCATACACATAATTAAAGGACATATAACTCTTATAAGAGCCTTATGATATTTACTCACAATATAACAATAAACTATTATCTTATGACTTATTAGTAAAATGCGCAAATTTATTCCTCATAAGGTGTCATAATATATATGGGATTACAGTATGACATGAGAATTTGGTAGCATAGTCCCAAGTGTTACTGGTGATGGGTGAATTCTAGAGGTAGCGTTTGAAAAACTTTTCCAAACATATGTACGAAAGATCCAGTACCTGGACTTTCAGCCCGGGTGTGTCTGAAATCCATCTCCGACCCATTTATATGCCCCAAAACACCATATAAGATCCTATAGTGGTACTATGTAGGATTAGATCTTTTTTTGGCATCATCTGGGAATTCTCATTCACTCAACTTTAGTGTTAAAACAGAAGATAAAAGAATGGGGAGATTATGTCCTCTTGTAGTGTTCAAGAAATTCCAAATAAGTTTAAAGGTACCCACACGCTGTTTGAGAGCAAGAATTGCAACAATTTATTGAATTCAAATGTTTGAATACTTGATCCTTCAGAGTTTATTCACCAAAAAAGAGGAAAACTTTATATAAATAATGTTATCTAACATCATGAGAGCAAAAAGTGTACATCTAAGAAGTTTTTGAAATCCAGGCCTGATGCGTCTACAATTTTTTTACGCCAAAACCAATACTCATGAATAAAATAATATTTCATTTCCTCTCGTTATTTAATTTAGAATACACCAACAAAATTAGGAAGTAGGCTTTCCTTTGACAAAAAGATGCGCTGCTTTCTCCATTCCTAGACCAGCTGGTCACAGCCATTCGAGAGATGGTGGAACATGAGGTGAGACTGGTGAAGGGAGTTTACGACACGGCCGAAAACATGAGTAGGAATCTCGAAGCCATCAAGGTGGTGCTCAAGGATGCTGAGAAGAGACAGTGGAAAGACAAGGCCATGAAAGTTTGGATGGATGAGCTCAAAGATGTAACCTATGACATGGATGACGTCTTGGATGAGTGGAAGACCAAACTCGAGATAGACCAATATGGTGAAAATGATCACGAGACCGATATTAAAAATGCTCCCTTATTTAAGAAGATCAAGGTACGGATTTCTGCCCTTTATTGATGCTTTAATTGTAGCCCTCTCCTACATCATGTGCATCATCGCCTTGACATTGCTCACAAGATAGAACTATTAAATGCGAGACTAGACTCCATTGGGAGTAGAAAGGATAGGTTTAATTTTATTAGCGTATCATCAAGTACTAGTAACAATAACGAGCCTAGACGACCCAACTTTAGTACTTCTGTGATTGATGTCCCTGTTGTATATGGTCAAGATAAGTACAAGGAAACTGTTTTAAACCACTTAATCTGCGGGATCGCAAGGAAAGTACTCTTGAACAGAACCTCTACATCATCCCAGTTGTAGGAATGGGAGGGATCGGAAAAACCACTCTTGCAAAAGTAGTTTTCAATGATCAATGGTTGAAAGAGAATTTTAGTGTCAGGGCTTGGGTTTGTGTCTCAGAACCATTTGATAGATTTGAGATTGCAACAGCAATCGTTCAACAACTCGATAGTGATGATCTTGAGAAAGCTTCAACTAGTACTACTGTTGGTGACAACTTGGAAACTCTAATGAAAAAATTCCTTGCATCTATCAGGGACAAGAAGCTTCTTCTTGTGCTTGATGATATTTGGACGGACGACCATAAAGACTGGGGCCATTAGAAAATGATCTTAGGTCAGGAGCAGTAGGCGGTAGAGTTTTGGTGACCACACGAAAGAAAGAAGTGGCTAAAATTGTGGGAGAGACACATGTGATTTGAATGGAAGTATTGTCCAAGGAAGACGGTTGTTGTTTAAGGAAATAGCGTTTTTTGAAAGGAAAGACGTTAGCAAGTCTCTTGCGTAATGAAAGAAGAGAAGAGTGGCAGCATGTGCTACCAAGTGATCTGTGGGAGTTAGAAAAGCCCAAATTAGAAAAGGTTAAGACGAATCTTTTCTCTCCCATTGTTGAGGTAATATGATTTGTCTTCGAAGCAAAAACGTTGTTTTTTATCTTGCACCATCTTCCCCAACGATTATGTAATCCACACCAACGATCTGACCAAACTGCGGATGGCACAAGGTTATTTTGGTTTGAAGAATCATGCTATGGAGGCAGAAGGTCAAAAGTGTTTTGACATCTTAGCAATGCGGTCACTTTTCCAAAATTTTGAGTATAACTTTGATGGGAGCGTAAAGAACTGCAAGATTTATGATATAGTCCACGATTTGGTGCAGTTTCTTACATTGAATGAGTTTTCCATTCTAGCAATGAATGAAAAAATTGCACAAAAGAAGGACCTGAGGATTAATAGTACTCGCCATTTAAGCTTGTTACTCCCTTCAGATTCAGAGGGACAAATTCCCGTGGTCTCAGTTTCAAAGAAGAAGAATTTGCGGACCCTCATGATTAGAAGCTTAAGAATTGCTAAAATACATCCTGATCAGATTTCGTATTTGAGATGTCTTAGGACATTAAATTTGCGTGGTTGCTCCTTGAAAGAACTCCCAAAAAAATATTGATGAGTTGATACTGTTGAGATATCTAGATTTATCTAATAATTCTCTAAATGATTTGCCTAGCTCAATGGGCAATTTGTATAACCTGCAAACTTTAATATTGCGCTCTTGTGGTAATGTAGTAGCTTACCATGCTTTGCCTAAAGATATTGCCAAATTGGGAAACCTCAGGATGTTTTCTCTGGAATTTTGTAGCAGCCACCACAATGGCAAATTTCAGTTAGAGGATCGCGGTAAGTAGAACAATCTTCGCAATCTGTTTTGAGATAAAATTTTCAAAAATACTCTCGACACAATTCCTTAAAAATTCTCATTTTCAAAACAAAATTATTTTAACCTATTTTTAAAACGCTACCAAACATGCCCAATGTTTTGGAGGCAAAAAGCCAAACACTAATACTAAAGAGCAATAATATCAATTAATATTAAGAAAAATGTTTGTAATACACTGTCCACGATCAGGGTAGCTTTTTAATCGTTATCACTTTCATGGAAATCATTATTTTAACACCGATAAAAAAAAAAAAAAAAAAAAAAAAAAAAAAAAAAACCATTGAAAAAGGAGGGTATCATGCAAGGATCTATTGCTTGTGAGTTTAATAAAAGTGAATTATAAGAATGACATTTTGTGCGGCTACACTTCCAAGGGAAAATATAGGGTCAGAAAAATTTTTTCAGAAGACTTGAATTTTATAAAAATTAAATTAAATTGACTGTTTAATAAATTTTTAAAAATAAAGTGATAATTAATACGGATGGCTTGGTGGTCCTGCCACGGGCAGAGCTACTCACATATTAGAGTGGAATAATTTTGAAATATTTTGAAAGAAAAAAAACTAATTATTAAATCTTAAAACTTATAAAAGTAAACTTTTAATATTAAAATAATTAGAAAGTAAGAATGTTCTAATTACTATAACAAAAAAGTTACGTTCTAATTACTATAACAAAAAGTTAATCTATTAATTAATATGAATCAATATCGAATTAGCTATATGCACAATGTCGTTTTAAATTTTCCATCAAATCTAGCATATAACAAATTTAGCATTAAGAAAAACATTAGAGTCTTTTTATACTTGTTGTGGATTTTCTAACGTAAGTGCATGTATCGTTAACAAGTAATAAAGAGTAAGTAAAGTATCATTCCCACGATGATTGCGTTAATCTAGCTAAGTACCGAAATTGGTTAACCCTACAATTATTTGAACAATCAAATATAAAATAGAAAAATAACAAAACAAAAAAAATATAAATGAAAATCTAAATAATAAAAGACTAGGGCATCCGATTTCACCTAAATTAATCATATTCAAATTATCTAATTTAATCAATTGATGTTTACTCCTATGCCGATAACGAATTTCTCTTAGGTAGTCATTAATCTTTCTCAAGCATTAATAATTTATCCTCGTTAGCAAATTTCCTACATCTCTGTGGAAACTTTAAACTTACCAAGATTCATTAAGAACAAGAAATTCATAGTGTTACACAAGTCTCATAGATATCTCTATCCTATGATGATCTCATGGCATTCAATCATGGTCTAATTTAATTATCGCTTCTCAGCCTCAAATTAAATCACAAATCATGCAAAAGGTGCGCAAACTTTTACAAGCATTAAGATTAGATTAAATACTCAGCATAGATAATGAATAAACATGGAATTGAATTAAATTAAACAAAGTGAACATTCATAATCCGGCTACATCGTAGCCCTAGAATAGAGAAAATTAGTTCCTAATGAAACTAAAAACAATCCTAAATAATATCTTAAACATGATGAGTGAAGGAAAAGAACTGTGTTTGGATGCGAAGATGATTTTCGTCTCTAGGTTGCACCGTTCTTCTTCTCCAAAGCAATGAGTTCTTCCCTCTTGTCTGTAGTTTTTCCCTCTTAGAATTCGTGCTCCAACCCTTCATAATGTTCTATTTATAGGCTAGGGTTTAAAAGGGCAATTTTGGAACGAAATTACACTAGAATTTGAATTGGGATCGCAATGGCGCCTAGGCGCTATACTTGCCCGTGGTTGCTTTTCTAAACTGGTGCGTAGGCGCCATGAATACGGCGCCTAGGCTTCGAAGTAGTGCCTAGGCGCTATACTGGCCTCCTAAATGGTGCCTAGGCGCCCAAATTGTGACGCCTAAGCGCTATGCTCTCAGGTTTTTTTGTGCGAAACTTCATCTGTAGCAACGCCTAGGCGCCCAATAGTTGACGTCTAGGCTCCATTTCATCCCGAGTCTACTTTTGCTCAATTTTGGTCTGCTTTGCCCTGCGCTTTGCTATTATGCATCATTTTCCTTCAAAACCTATAAAAGAATATAAAACACTATTAAATTCTTATAAATCGCGCAAAACTAACAAAAATATTAAGTGAGAATCATCTAATTAATTAGCCTAAAACTAACTTATCAAATACCCCCAAACTTAAGATTTTGCTAGTCCTCGAGCAAAAGACACAAAAAAAAAAAGAACAAAGAACAAGACAAAAGGACGGGACTGACACTAACGCACGACATAGTTCGAGCATCAATTTAATTTTTCATCATACTTGGCCTCAAAGATTACAAAAAGTTTATGACTCAAAGGAAACTCTAACCATTGTGATCATGTAAAAAAAATCAATTTAAATCTTAGGTTTACCATACTCATAATTCCTTGAGTGTGTGTGTGTGATGCCTGTAGCACTTATGTACCTACACTCGGATTAGTTTATGTCAACAAGCTTATTTTGAAAGATCTCTAGATTAGTTAAATGTATGAACTCTATAGGCCTATTTTTCAAACCCACTCTCCACTAATATAAACTATCGCATCATCAAAGATCATTAGGACTTTATTCGGCTTGCAATGTGTGGCTAAGGTAAAAAGGTGAGATAACGGATATAATATAGCTCAAAATTCACCCATAAACACACAATTTGTCTCAAGACCTTATGAGAATATCATTTTTTTCTTTCTTTCTAAGTACACCCCCAAACTTATGTTGCACTCCCTTTGTTATTCACATTTATTTGACGTGTGTATTATTTTTTTTTCTTTTTCTTTTTCTTTTGTTTTCTTTTTTTTTTTTTTGCTTTTCTTTTTTTTTTGTTTTCTTTTTTTTTTTTTTTTGGACAATGAATAAACATGAATATACCAAAAACTTGTTGTGGATTTTCTAACACAAGTGCACGTATCGTTAACAAGTAATAAAGAGTAAGTAAAGTATCGTTCCCACAAGGATTGCGTTAATCTAGCTAAGTACCGAAATTGATTAACCCTACAATTATTTGAACAATCAAATATAAAATAGAAAAATAACAAAACAAAAAAATATAAATGAAAATCTAAATAATAAAATACTAGGGCATCCGATTTCACATAAATTAATCATATTCAAATTATCTAATTTAATCAATTGATGTTTACTCCTATGCCGATACCAAATTTCTCTCAAGTAATCATGAATCTTTCTCAAGCATTAACGATTTATCCTAGTTAGCAAATTTTCTACGTCTTTGCAGAAACTTTAAACTTACCAAGATTCATTAAGAACAATAAATTCATAGTGCTACACAAGTCTCATAGATATCTCTATCCTATGATGATCTCATGGCATTCAATCATGGTCTAATTTAATTATCGTTTCTCAGCCTCAAATTAAATCACAAATCATGCAAAAGGTGCGCAAACTTTTACAAGCATTAAGATTAGATTAAATACTCAGCATAAATAATAAATAAACATGGAATTGAATTAAATTAAACAAAGTGAACATTCATAATCCGGCTACATCGTAGCCCTAGAATAGAGAAAATTAGTTCATAATGAAACTAAAAACAATCCTAAATAATGTCTTAAAGATGATGAGTGAAGGAAAAAAACTCTATTTGGATGCGAAGATGATTTTCGTCTCTGGGTTGCACCATTCTTCTTTTCCAAAGCAATGAGTTCTTCCCTCTTGTCTGTAGTTTTTCCCTCTTAGAATTCGTCCTTCAACCATCTATAATGTTCTATTTATAAGCTAGAGTTTAAAAGGGCAATTTTGGAACAAAATTACACTAGAATTTGAATTGGGATCGCAATGGTGCCTAGGCTAGATTTTTTGGCGCCTAGGCGCTATACTTGCCAGTGGATGCTTTTCTGAACTGGCGCCTAGGCTTCGAAGTAGCGCCTAGGCGCTATACTGGCCTCCTAAATGGCGCCTAGGCGCCCAAATTGTGACGCCTAGGCGCTATGCTCTTGGGTTTTTTTGTGTGAAACTTCATCTGTAGCAGCGCCTAGGAGCCCAATAGTTGGCGTCTAGGCTCCATTTCATCCCGAGTCTATTTTTGCTCAATTTTTGGTCTGCTTTGCTCTGCGCTTTGTCATTATGTATCGTTTTCCTTCAAAACCTATAAAAGAACATAAAACACTATTAAACTCTTATAAATCGCTCAAAACTAACAAAAATATTAAGTGAGAAATATCTAATTAATTAGCCTAAAACTAACTCATCAGTACTCAAATATTAAATTTGTCATTAACACATCAATTTAATATTGCATTAGAGATGCTCTTATACTTTTGCTACATTAATTGTCATTGGCCAACTACCCTAGAGCACTTGGCGTGATGGCCAGAGGTTGCCCTATTAGATAAAATGTTTAAGTTTCCCTTCTTTTTTTTTCCTTCTACAACTATTTTTAAACTAAGTTTTAGGAACCAGGCATTAAGCTTGTGCCGTAGCTATTTAGTTTGAAGTTTGAACTATGTTTTCAATTTCTCAACAAGACAAGCAAAAATTTGATTAAATCGTTTATCTATTTATTTATTATCATTACTACCATTAGGGACAATTCGTTTGAGTTATTACTTTCATGTTGGAGGTCACTGTACAATCTTAAGGGAAGATCATTTTTCTATTTTATCTACATATAAGTTGGAGTTAATTTGCTAATTAGCTGAAGAGCTGTTGCTATGGCGAAAAGTCTATTTGGACCTCAATTGCCTTCAAATGACTTTTCAGCTCAGTTTTCTCGGTCAAGATTTATAATAGTAGGACCTATTCTTATTAAGCACCATTATCTCCCCATTAACAATTGCTCATGTATGTCGGAAGGTGTTTTGTGAAGTATGTCTCCCTGGTGGGTTCTGGACAATATACTGACCTTAGTCCATCAATCAAAGTGTAGGAAATCTAAATGTGGTGTGGCGGAGATTGAGCCGTCCCATCCAGCCCCACATCGGCTTGCTCCAGTTACATTTCTTCTATAGGCCCACAATTGGTAGAAACATTTTGCAATTTTACAACAGAGTTCAATTTCTTTCAGCCAAATTAAATCCCAGTACCAGTAATCCCTCCAAGAACAAGAACCATTCTTGAAACAATGGAATCTATTTCTATCACGCACAACTATCGCTCTATCAACAATATCTGATATTAGCTTGAAAGGTGCGTGACAATCCTTGCAAACTCGAAGATTCTTCATTATCCGAATTGGCATTCCAGGTTCTGTGTCTATCAATCCAAAAACAAGTGCTAACGTCTTGCTATGACGGTGCAGAAACTTCTCTTTCTTGCCTTCTTCCATGTCCAAAAGAACAACTAAAGTGTTGGGGACATACCCTTTTTCCTTCATTTTCTCAAGTAGCTTTTCCCACATCCGAAATATCTCCATAGCCTGAGGATGGCTCTCATCCCTGGCAACAAACTTGTGAACTGTTCCATCTATTGTGATCGTGCTCCACCCCAGCGTCTTCTTCACGCCTTTTTGTCTCATCAACTTCCTAAGTCTTACGACAACTTCCTAATCTCTCTGCTCAGATTTTCAGTAGCTTGTTTTTGCACATGCTTGAAACTTCAGGAACCGTCACATCGCATGTACAATAATAAGGATATATATCAAAACCAGGGAAAAGCATCTAAGCAGAATGTGAGACAAAATCCGTTACTCCAACACTGCATGCCCAACACAAAGTATAAATGAATCAGATAATAATTCCAAACCATAAATATATATACCTAAACATGGAAAAGCCATAACGTATACATAATCTAAGAGGCGGAGCATAATTTAAACCAAAACTTGGTTTGAAATTTAAATTTTATGAAAGAAAACACTTTAAATACATGGTTGGAACCATTTGTATTTTGAACTACATTGCCAAATGCATTATAGAGCACATAGTGGGCTCATATCAAATTCGATCAAACTAAAGGAAATTTTGTGACAAAATAGAAGCAGCAAAAATGAATTTGAGGTGACTTACAAGAGAAAGCAATTGTCCCTGTTTAAACTTGCCGGAAAAAACATACACTGTATCACATTATGACATATTAAAGTATCTCTAATGCAATGATAAAATGATATATTAATGATAAATTTAACACGTGAATGTAAAAAAATACTCTTCAATGCAATAGTCTTCTTAATGCTAAATTTGTTATATGTTGAACTTTGTAGTAAATTTGTCGTACAGTTTACTATGTAGTAAATTTGGTATTTGATTGCTTACTAGTTGATAAATTGACTTTTTTGCTTTCATAATTACAACATTCTCTTTTTTTAATTATTTTAATATTAAAAATTCACTTTAACAAGTTTCAATGTTCAATAATTATGACGAAAGATAGATATACCATTTCAAATAGCATTATGCATAAGAGCACAAAATAAAATAATACTACTAAAAAAAAAATCACCAAAAAACTTATCAAATTCATCATTCAGTTTAGAGGCTTAAAATCCTTTCTCTCTTTAATTAATGTGTTTACAATCTCTAAATTTAATTGCATTTTACAACTTTCCATGTAAATTTATCATCACATTAATGTGATTATCACGTGATTTTCCACCCAAAATGATGGAAGGAGAAAATTGATAACGTTTAGAAGATCAAGGGGAATGGATTTCACAATATAAATTTAGCAAATGAAAAGGGTTTCTAATTGTTCAAGATTTTTTTTTAATAAAAATTGTCATGTTTTCATTAATATAGTTCATTGGTATAAACTATAAAATTATTTTTTTAGAAAAAAAAAGAGAAAAGAAAAAGGAAAGATAAAAGGAGAGAATCGAAACAGAACCATAAAATTTTCGAGGACTCTAGAAAGTTCTATTGAGATCTCATGATCTTTTGCTTTGCTTTTTTTCCTTCTGCACAATATTCAAATGTCAATAAAAAATAAAAATAAAAAAAGAATCAAGGAAACAAATCAATATAATCAACAAGTCAAAAATAATAAAATCAGGCAACACATGTATATGTTGATCATAAGATCGAATCGAACCAGTTCCTTGGCAACGGCTTCAGCCGCAGCCATAAGTACTTCACGCCACGTCTACAGGGCAGAAAAATAGAAAAGAAAAGGATCATTTCATGATCATTGGCGATTTAAATAGATCGCAAACAAGGGAGTGAAACAAACAAATATATAAAATGAATTATAAGTGATGATAAACAATAAAACAGCCTGTTGCAAATGCATAATTTATAGCAAAAAATACAACGTGCACTATAATATGGAGACGACGTGAACCTCATTAGCAACATGATTTGATGCCCTTGGCAACGTACTCATTGGTGGATGCAAATTGAAGGATTGAGTTTTTTGGGATAGAGATGGTTCATTTTGGATTACCCCATTCCAAAGGAACGGCTTTGCTACTCACTTTGCTTGTATAAACAGAACTCCAACAGTGACCAGACAACTAAGGTAGTGTTATATGTATACATATATATGTGGAGGAGATATATATACGTATATATATACATGTGGAGAAAATGGTCGACGTATATTTATATGTGGTCAATAGTGGTGACTTGAAAATTCATAAAATTTTATTCCTTCTGTCGCTGTTGCGTTTGGATTAGGAGAGAATGAACTTGTGCACAGCCCGCGGTATAGCTATTTATTATTTATTTATTTATTGGAGGGAACCGGGTATAGTTATGCATGTACATGTAATACGACTTTAGTATATTTTGATAATACTAGCCACCTGAATAAGTACTATCTTTTTTTTTATATATATAAATATGACCATTGATCTCATGTTGTAGTTGCTCTTTCTTCTTCCAATTGATCACGATATTTAAATTTCTCTCTCTGATTTGCGTGTACATACCAGTTATATTCAGTTCTACACAATTCTTGTATAAATTTAATTTGTATGAGTTTTTATTTTGTAGGATTGAAAAAAAAAAAAAACCAAGTTGTTAGACATGAAACTAGATATATATATATATATATATATATATATGAGCAGAAAATGTTACTAGAAAAGAAAAAGGAAAACAAACAAACAAACTAACTAACTAACTAAAAAAAACTAAGAAAGTAAACCCAAATCAGAAGCAACAAGAAAAAATAAAAACCTAAAAGAAAATTCTATAATTTTTACATTTTAAAATCTCTTCCTAAATATTTGATCACTCCTTTCTTAAAATAGCAATACGTATGCAATTATATCATAGTCCCTTTCTTTGAAACTATTGTTTTAGGGATAAATCTGTTATTTGCTCTATCTTCTTCCGCTTTTTCAAGAAACAATATTATTCTCTTGTAGAATAGTTGACATTACATGCTTGACAATAGAGTTAGAGAAGCTTCATCAATTTTTTCATCTTTCTGCCAGCTACTTCTACTTATTAATTTATTAGGGTCAACTAATTATGAAGGAAAAATAGACGTTAATACAAAAGGGAAATGGATAAGGATTTTTTGGAAAAAAATGAAATTTGTTCTGAAACGAAAACTAACATGCTCAATATCGATATACACATATATATAGGGGAGTGTACAAACGTCACATTCTAATAATTTATGAGTAGAAAAAGAAAAGTATGAAATTATAATAGATAGCTCATATTTAAAAATATTTATGATGAATAGTATAAAGTAAATATGCTTGTGAAATGAATTATTTACTATAAATACGCCAGCATAACACACTCGAGAATTCAGAATGTTAAAAATACCTGGTACCTTAACAAAATACCAGTACAATCTCTGGTTTTGAAGATCTAATTAACGAATTTACCAGAATCATTCCCTTTATTGACACATATCACCAATTGTCTGAATAACCTAGAAGATACTATCTGTAACTAAATTAACTCACCAAAAAAAAAAAAAAAAAACAGAAACAAATCATGGATTACATTGACAAAGTTGGAAAAAGATTTCTTCTGTTTATTTAATGTAATGATACTAAACAACAAATCTAGTGGACCTCAAATGAACACCTGAAAATAAGATCTTCGATAATCTCTATACTCAAATATTCAGTAGCTTGTTTTCAGTAGACTTGAACATAAAAAACAAAAGTTTCTCATGCTAGAAACATCAGGTTCCGTTACATCGCATATGTCCAATCATGAGTACTAGGATATCAAAACCCAGGAATATATAAACGAATCAGATTCTCCAACACTGCACGCCCAAAACAAAGTATAATTAAACGAATCTTCCAGATCATGAATATATGTGCATGAACATGGAAAAAGCCATAATATAAATGTCAGATGAAAGAGAATCATGACATTATGGCATGTCAGACGAAAGGCAAACGAAGAAGAGCCTTTGAAAAATTTGATCTCTCCAGTACTTTTCTGACCATGAATATTTGTTTCTTGCTCATTCTGGCCGCCCACAAACTTCAAAACATTACGAATTGCACTTTAAACTATGGTTGTTTGTTCCATGTTTGGCCATTTAGCCACAAATATCGTTGAAAAATATTCCTGCAGCACCAAGTAAGGACACCATTCTTGCCTCCACTTCCTAAATAGAATTCACTTAGTCAAGGTTATATATGTCTTACCGCTTGGTTCCAACACAAATATAATAATAATAATAATAAATAAATAAATAAATAAATAAAAGACTGCTAAAAGAAAAAAAAGTTTAGAGATTACCATCAGTTGGTCGAAACAAACATCTTAAAAGTTCTTGTTATTGCTTTGACAACAACTGAGCGCAAAAAGGAGGATTTAATTAAGTAAAGTACTCTACTGAACTTGTTGTAATTGCATGCTAACTTCTTATAGAAGATGTATAAATTTTTATTAGTGAAAGAGCAAGTAAGTCGGTGAGAAAAAAGACCCTTTAATGATCACAACAGTGCAGTTTCAACAATATAAAGAATCATTCCCAGAAAGTAAAAAGGACCTCAAAACTCCCAGTCATTTATTTTTTTTCTTAAAAAGGGGGAAAAAGTAATTACAACTTTTCCTGTTACAGATTTGGTGTGAATTTTATGATTTCACTCAAGTCAAATATGTTTTAGATTGCTCACTTTTGTATGCACTTTTTATCAAGTCTTTTCTGTCAAAAAGAATTGACGACCACAAGTGCTCACAAAGATTTCTAAACAAGTATCTCCAGAAAGAGGAATTCCCTGGTAGTGTACAAAGAAAAGCAATTCTCAACAACAGCTCATAACATCAAAATGCAATAAAGCAACCGAAACACTACAAACACTATCTATTCAATATTAGAGAATCATAAGAATAGAGGAGTCAAAACAAAATAAATTACCTGTGGCCGCAAGTCGCCAGCACCGTCCACTACACTGCCTAGTCATTTCCGGCGAGAGGTGGACTCCGTTCTTTGTGTAGAAACATGGCAAATACTGGCATTTTTTATTTTCCCCTTGGTCCTTCACCTTCTCCTCCAAATCGATACCTCTCAAAAAGCTCATTGGAAACAAAATTCGCTTCAAATTGGTCGACAACAATGAATGCATTTCAGTCTATCTTTTTTCAATTTTGAAATTGGGGATTATTCTCTAGAGCGTGACCTGTGTTTTTCCAATATTGCTAGGATTTTGAACCTCTCAAATTTGGAAAAAGTCGAGGAAATCGTGGAGGAGAGAGGTGACAAATTCTTAAGAGAGGTTGAAATTCCACTGCAGACATTGGTGAATTCTAGGAGTAGTGGCCTTGGTGTTTGGAGAGAGGGAGGGAGAGAGAGAGAGAGAGAGAGAGAGAGAGATGGATTTTATGAGGCTAGAGTTTGCGTTAGAGAGAGAGATTTTATGAGGCTAGGGTTAGGGTTAGGTTGGAACATCAGCTAAATGAGGTGTTGGTGATGGAGATTTTGTGATTTTTATGAGGCTAGGGTTAGGGTTAGGTTAGAACATCAACTAAATGAGGTGTTGGTGATGAGATTTGTGAGTGCAAAAGTACATATATTTAGTCAAGAACCATAGAAGTCGAGTTGCAAAATACAGCTATATACACAAATCTTTAAGCAGCAACAATCCCATATGGACACCTGAAAATTTGAAACAAATTACCACTAAAATAGGAAAATTAATTTTAATGTAAACAGGACGGAACATGTGCCATCAGTTTTGGAAGAAACCCCATATATACTTGTTATTACCTGACTTTTTTTAGTTTTATATGGTATGCACTTTGGTACTGTTGTCTCATGTTTCCGCTCTTGGTAAGCAACATTTTTTGCCAGGAAACTATTATTGATCTCAGCTCCATCACCAACACCTCATTAGTTAGCTTTCATAAAAATATCTGCCAAAGCGTTCGGCTTCTTTGCAATTTGTGCAAACAGCTTTGTATACTTCTATTAAGAGCCTCGGATATCGACATGAAAATTGGCGATCAAGACCGCTATATAGCGTCCCTACCGATTGCTGAAACAGTCACCGTGCACCAAAATACGTTAGGGTACATCACATTAGACTTTAAACTTTAAGGTTTGGTGTTTAGAATTTCAAATTAACAAGCTTTGATAATACAGTCTAACTAATCGTTTCATGAACAAAAATGCCAAACTTTCAGAAAGTTTATCAGAACTGAACTTACCGAACAATAAAAAGTTTGAGGTACATCTATGTAAAATTTTTGTGGCAATTTTTTGTTAATTATCATCTGTAGCTATTAGACCACAATTTCAATTTTCAAGTTTAGGCTCGATCTCACTTCAGTATGTAGATTTTATTTCAACGATCATTTCATACCTTAAAATTGTGTTCAGAATCAATTTTCTCATAATGAGCCACAATGTTTCGAATAAGTTGCAGCAGGGACGGAACCTTGCCAAAATAATATGTCGGATGTGTTCGCATGTAGCTGATTAGGTCGGGTAAGTCATCGATCCTTTGGTCCCATGTCAGCAGTAGTCCTTCGTGTCCTTTTCCCTTTCCAACTGTAGACACTGGAATTTTGTAAAGTGCGTCTTTTAGTTTAGGGTACCCTTTTTCACTCTCAATAGTTTCACGAAGAAATGAAAGTGTCTTTTCTGAAGTCCAGAATAGTGGATGGCACAACAACTCTTTTGCAGTTGGCCTAGCATGCATCAAGGAAAAAAAAGGAGTTTGAATTTAGAACATTGTTCTTTAACCCTCTTAGTAACAACTACAAGGCAGTGTTAAAGAGTTTAAAAATGAGCTTCTTGATATATAACATTAAACTAGTCTCAAAAGACATATAGCGAGAAGAAGCAACGTCTAGTGTAATTCATAATGAGGGAACATATATAACTTACCTGGATTTAGCTGGGCTTTTCATTAGTGAAATAAGATCATCAGCTTCGGGGCAACTCACCAACGACGTGCTCCTTTTTTCTACTTTTTTCAACTCAATGGATGGACGCTCACCAGTGAGGAAATAAAAGAGAATTTGACCTAAACTATGGATATCCGTACTACAAGATTGGACCCTGGGATCATCTCGCTGTTCAGGTGCCTTCCATATCCAAATGTCAGAACCTTAAGACATGTTCCAGGAAACTAGTACATGAGACTAAAAGGGAGAGATAATAAGCAGTGAATTTTGATATAATTAAATTTTTCATTAATAATTTAGATACATAGTAGTTTTACAAATTATTAGTTTTTTCTTAAAATTACAAATTATTAGTTTAGTTTGTGATGTAGATTTTATTTTCTAATGGAACTTGATTACGAAATGATTCTATTATTTTCTACAAGTATAGATGTGTAACTTACTAACATAGTTCGGGTGGTTTCAAGGATGACCATAACAAACACATAGATCAAGTTGTAGATGTATCATGGCGAAGCAGCCTTTCACTTCATTGAGGGGCAGTGGCATATGCTATTTTTTTTTTTTTTTTAAGAATAAATGACAAAAATTAATCACAATATTTTTTAAGAACTACTAGATACATGTTGAGAGTTTTATGCTATGAACAATACCCTATTAGTAGGTTTTTTCATGAAATGTTTGATTTTTATGAGGGTGTTTGACATTCTCAGTTTTAACCAAAACTTTTGGTTGCTATAATATAAAGCTTTCACATGTCATAGTATTAAAAAAAAGTGAGCTACACTGGGAACTCTCACACACTAAGTGGTTTTAACCCAAATTGGTTTAATGCTCCCAAACATCTTACAGATATATAAAAAATATTTGTTTTGCATATCTTTTTTATTTTGATATGATTTTATTTATACATAGTGTTTAGAAATATGTATTAACAATAAGGATATTCCGACTAGAGTTTTATTTTATTTTATTTTATTTTATTCATTTGGATATAAAAAGCCACCAAGTTTAGCATATGACAAATTTGTCATAAGAAATACCATTGCATTAGAGAGTGTTTTATACACTCAAATGTCAACTCTTGATATTGGCACAACATTGTAATGTTTGTGTTAGAGATGCTCTAAAAATTAGCAGAGGCACATATAAAAGTATCGAATCTTAGTGAGGGCATAATGTAAAAGTCATAAAATTTAAAGGGTTAAATTTTAATTTTCAAAAAGTGAGTGAGGGCAGCAGCTCCCATTCGCCCCCACCTAGCTTCGCCATTGGGCAAAATTTATACCAAGTTTCATAAAGTGTTGAAGTACAGTTGAGACTTGCTTTTAGATTTCTAACATTATATGCACTATACAGCATGTATTTAATTTTTATTAGACAATATGTCTTTGAGCTACTCTTATTTACAAATTTTTAAATGTGTAGAGCAATTTTATGAATACAACACAAGGTGGGAAACTTGCACAATAAGCCATTTATTAGAGGATCTGCATAAGATGGCATTTCTTCTTAGGAATCGGTTTAAAATATCTTAAATAGAAATTCGTGATAAGATCCACACACCTTTTAAATTGTAAGATCTTTATGGATTCAATCATATTGAGCATCTTCTGTAAGCATAGAGAACTAAAGCAATATAAAATACATTCACCAACTTTTGCTAACTATAAATATAAAGCCTACACAAAAAAACATTTCTTCTCACTTACACACGTGTCCCACAACCTGTATCCCTATATTTGCCACTCAGCGTCTATTACCTACTACAACCATCATTACCTTCATATCAAGCCGACAAACTTCAAACTATCCGATTAACACAAGCTAATATCATATTCCCCATTTTGACATTTTAAAACAAAATCCTAAGTAATACTGGATGTTGATGAAGAGAACAATAGCTGACCATGTATAGCTATATTCATGCACATATGAGAGTACTTACCAGTTCTAACGCCTATATCAGAAAGCTTTAAGCACCATGATGATCCTTTCTTAATTATTCGAATGTTTTGAGGGCTTAAGTCTCCATGACTTATACCCAATTCATGTAACTGAACTAGCCCGGAAAGCGCTTTCCTATAGAATAATACAAACAACAAGTCAGGTATACATATCAAGGATGATATTACAAGTCTAATGCAGAAGAGAACTTTTAACCAACCTCATTAGTGTCAACAAAAAAGCAGGAATTGGACTTCCATTTTCTGGAATGAATTCAAGATCTCCAACAATCTTCTTCACGAACTCCAATCTGTCATTTAGCTGCCCTGCCACAGATATAGAGGTATGACCTCCCTTTTTCACAACCTCAAACTGATTGGAATGTGGCCATATTACTTGAACCAATTCATCCAAGTTGAATGCTGTTTCACTCCAGTACTGCTTCTCCATAGCAAGATAACAGTAATTATCGTCACATTCCATGCCATAACATCTTAATAAATTTGGATGGTCTTGAGATTCCGTTATCAGACGTTGAATCTTATTAGCATCCACGTGAGCTTTAGGAATACGTTTCACTGCAACCGGCACTTTGTAAGTTCCCTCAAAAATATTGCCCTCGTTATTCCCCTTGCCAATTTTTTTATCCGGTAGGAGCTCTAGATTTTCGCCTACCTTTTGTCGCCTTTGGGTTTCGCATTCACCGCTGTCAGATGAAACATCTAAAGTGGTAGAAACATTGGTTTGCTTCTTTTCCTGATTGATTTAACAGATATCTTTCATGAATGATAGAGGTAATGATAGCAGTAGTAATACAGTCTAATAGGGAATAACCAAAAAAATGGCATGCCAAGTTGGAGTAAAAGACACGTGTATCACGATTGACAATTCAGTATTAGAGATTAGGGTTTTATTAACTTTGTCATTGTGTCAGAATTAAAACTTAAAAAGTTCGCGGCAACAAAACGTGCTCAAGTTCAAGATATGGCAGTTGATGATATGTTGAAGGAGCTTCCATAGTAGTTAGAGGTATAACGTTCCTGATTGTAATAGACACTTGATTTCATCGGATGCTTAAGGTGACGCAAGATCTGTGCTCATAGCAAGGAATGAGGGCCTTCCATATTTATAACATGAGCTACTATTTACACTGGAGATCATGAAGGGCACCAGGGATAAAAACACTACTCTTTAATTAGAAAAGTGCTATAATTCCTAACTTTCTTGGCGAGTGAGATAGTGAGAGAAGGCATAAGGCAACTGTGCTCATGGTATTGGACTATTAGTGGATTCACTTTCTCTATTTCGGCAGAAGCCATGTGAAAGAAATGATATTGTGAATATTAATAGAGATATAAAGCAACTCAGTAAGAGAAACTTGGTTTGAAAGAGAAAATTTGTCATGAATACTACTGCGGCTATTAAAATAAGATAACTTAGAAAAAAGATGCTTGTATTAAATACGAACCCGAATATGAGTGATATAATCTTCTATAACTTTTAGCTCTTCTTCTTCTATATCCCCGATCTCATCACTCGATTTTATCTTCTGCAAACAATCAATATCAAATATCAACATAGCTAAAGGGTATTTCCAAACGTATCGCAAAATTTGCAATCAATAATATTGTTGTGTGTACAATAATATACACAGAAAAGGAAGAAAGACAAAGAGAGTATTTAAAATGCAACCTGCAGAAAAATTCTGAAATCTTTCAGTGTCTCATGAGTTTTGTTCGACTTCTCACTTGGCTGTAGATTTTTTTTCTCCTCCTCCTAAAAATAAGAAATATCAAAGGCCAATAAGGAAGTCCATTCCACTTTACAAATTGTGAAATATATTTACAGACTTGTCATGGGCGTATAATAAAAATGAAAGGAAGAATAATACTGAAACGGAATTAGCTCATAATTAGTGGCAATTAACTCTTTTAGATTTCCTGAAACTTGTATCCACTTTGAAGAATTCGAATAAGAAGTAGTTCCTTCAACTTTTCATTCGTTTGTGGAACTTTTTCCCCCATCTGCTAACATAATCAACGTCACATCAACTTAAATGTCTTTTCCAATTCAAAAATTTTAAAACATATTAACCAAAATTTGTTGCAATGTTTTAGATAAATGAAATGAAAAGAAAAAAGAACACTAAAATGGAACCAGCAGAATTAGTGGCAACCTTTTTTTGTTGTCCTGAAACTTGTATTTACTTAGGAGAATTAGAAGTACTTTTCCACTTCAATGATTTTCAAATATATTTACAGAAATTTTTTCCAATATTATAGATAATTAAAATGAATGGATATGCATATTTTTGATAAGGAACCTGCTCAGAATTATTGGCAACCTCTTTTAGGTTTCTTCTTGGAATTTAATTCAAAGTAAGATTATCTCCCTCATGTCTCTTAACGGTACTCCATGTAAATATTAAACCTATGAAACCTAAATCTCGTAGCTCACACTCATCCAAAACTTTAAAGGCCTTAAAAAGCTGTATGATTTATCACTACATCTTCTTAAAGAGAACTCATAATTTCATCAAAGTCTTCTACCATCACTGCAGGCAATTCAAACAGCGGTTTAAGCCGACCAAGAAGTTACTAAAAATGTTAACACTGACTAATTTGGATGGCTGTAAAACCATTAAGTCTCTGACCAGATAGCTTGGTATAGGATTAAGTTCTTAAGAATGTCAATTTACTTTATTTGGGAAGCACTTTAGAAAAATATAGTTCAGTTTGCTATAGTCTCGTATGCTATAAGAAAAAAAAAAAAGCAAAATTTTACAACAATATAAAGTTCTCACATACTACAGTTTTTAAGTTCTAACTTCAAGTTCTAACTGATTTTCGAAACACATTCTTAATCCTTGGCTTAGATTTTTCTTTTGAACATCTATATAATTTAAAAGTAGACATATATATGGCCATAAATAGGGTTCAAAATGTGGCAGCTGATGATGTGTGTTAAGAGAAGTATTTATCGTTAGTAGCAAGTTAAGACATTTATGAATGGAAGGGAAATTTGATTTCACTGGGATGCTCGATCAACCGTCATAAATAGGGGTTCAATTTTCAAAAGGAGCCGTAGCAGTTGTTATCTTGATAAGCAAGGTACTATCTAATTCCCTAATTAGGAGTAAGAAAGTGAGAGACATTAAGCTAAGCCATTGGCCCTCTTCTCATTTCATCACTACTGGGTGTTATTTATAAAAATAGAGCAAAAACAACACAAACCATGGCCAAACTTCGTTCGGACGTGCCTTCTTCGAACCTCTGTCGTGACAAAGCTGTTGTCAAAGTTGTCACCGGAACCCTAATCTTTTTCGCGGCAATTTTATTAGGGGCTTTACTTGGCATTGGAATGGTTGGCGCGGTGAAGCGAAGGCAAAGAGAGGTGGTGAGGGAGAAAAGAGTGTGCGAGAGAGAGACAAAGCGCCGCATTTGCAGGAAAACCCGCATCTCAGTTTAGGGTCAGTTCGCATCCAATTAAAAAAGGCCACGTGCAGTTTGCCGTAGAGGTGGGTTGGGCCTCTAATGAGAGAAAGAGCAATTATTCAAACCTTGATTTTATTGGCTGAGTTTAAGTATAGAGGTGGGTTGGGCCTCTAATTAGAGAAAGACATAATATTTAAGAACAAGACTCTAACTTTACCCTCCCTGGTTTAACTTTTAAGTTTTAATTACAACAAGGTGTTTAACATGATGGTTAAAACTATTTTTATTATAGCATATGAGAGCTTTATACTATAGCAATTTTTTTATTATTACTATAATATGTGAGAGTTTTACACTGTTCATAACCGAAAAAGTGGGTCCGGATTGACCTGTTAAACACCCCTTAAAAACTTAAAGTTTTAACTTAAGCAACTCTTGCAAATAGATGCGTACCAGTAATCATGCAGTAAGAAAGGATCTGCGTTGTTCAGGGCGCCCCACAACCTAAGTGAAATCGAAAATAACATGAGACTTTTTAGTCCAATTTTGACACAATTTAAATAGAGTAGATATGTTATGGCAGAATTTTTTGTTTAAATGAAATGAAAAAAAAAATTCTAACTATATATGTACCTTTTAATTAATTTTGGATGACTATATATGTACAGAAAAAATGGGCATGACATGATTTCCCACGTCATCAAAGTTGCAGAAACATCATTAATGCTCCAAAGCAACATAAACAAAATCTTGATCACTTTCCGAGCCATAATGTCTAACAATATTTTCCTCATGAAGTTGAATATTCTTCTTTTTTCTCCTCCCTCTCCTTCTGCTTTTCTTTCTTCTTCTTCTTCTTCGAACAACATTGATCATCAATCAAAAGTTCTTCTTGATCTTCTTTCTCAATTTGAAATGATTGAACAAATTAATTAATTTGATCAATCATGTTCTTCTTCATGAGCACTCTTGATTTGAGAGAATAGAACAAACTTGATCAATCAAAACTGTCAAACAAACACAAAATTTAAAGAGTATTTTGTCAAAAAAAAAGAAAGTTCACGAACCAAAATAATATAATGTTGATACTGCTAATAATTTTTTGGGTTGTTTACTTTTTTTATACCCTGTGTTTTTTTTACACACTTTATTTTTGTTTTTTATCGCATCAAATGTATATCATCATATTAGATCTAATACATAAATTTATACCTTTTTTTCAATCAACCTTCAAATTTCACCTAAATTTTTTTGCAAAAACCCTCAAATAGAAAAATAAGAAAACTATAAAGTACCCTCAAAATGGGTTTTTTATTTAAGTTTTAGTTTTTTCTCTTTTATCTAAAGATAATTTGGTCATTTTAAAAGTTAAAATCAATTACTGACTAATGTAAGCTATAGATCTATGTTTCAGCCCGAAAAATATATAAATTTATGTGTTAAATCTAATGTAAAGGTGTATAATCGACAAGATTTAAAAAACAAGGACATAATTTTTCAATAAACCTAAAAGAGAGGATATGGAAGATAAATGTCCTTTTTTTAAGTAGGCAATTAGAGAAAGACAAAACAAAAGACGCAACCGTAGTACATTAAAAAATTAATTAGGAGTCTAGCTGCAATTAAATATTCTATATATATATATATATATATATATATATATATATCTGTGTGTGTGGGGTAGGTTGGCGATAACTGTTTGCCCGACGTGTTTGTCAACGTTTAGCTCCAACAAAATTTCTTCTTACAATTTTTCTTCTAATTTACACCCATTGTAAATTCTTATTAATTTGCAATATCAACATAATTTTTTCTAAAATTTCAATTACGCTCGTTTAACTTTTAAGCACATTTACATTTTAAATTTAAAATCTCTTAAAATACATCAAAAATCAATTATACTACTATAAAATTCATAACATTTTAACTCTTAACTTGGAAAAAAAACACACACACACTATTAGAAGCTTAACTCATCTGGAAGAGAAAAAAAAGGTCATTATTACAATTAATTCGTGAACTTTAAGCATTTCTGATACTTTATTTATCTCTGAATTTTTAGCTTTAACAAATTACTCCTTGAAATAAAATGTTATATTATAATTTTATTTCAATATTTTGGTTTGATTTCAACCTTCTTAAAATATTCTCAACTCTACCACTACGTATATCAATATATAAATTTAAATTAATAGAGTAATATATATATATATATATATATAGTGGCCGAGCAGCTGGGGATAGCATACACTATAAGAAAAACTACATTTAAATGCATATTATTTACGACATGTAGTTTTTGAATGTCGTTGAAAAATATATACAACGACATTTCTAACAAACATGTTGTTGATAACATTTAAAACAATAATTAACGACATCTATATAGATGTTGTATTAAATGTCTCCTTTTAACGATAAGTAGGAGATGTCGTCGAAACCTTAAAGATTCTACGATACCCTTATAAACAACATCTTGACCAATATCGTTTATGAATTGAATCTAGAGGCTTTTAAGGACAGAGGTGGGTTGGGCCTCTAATTAGAGAAACCGAATATTCAAACCTTGGTCAGCTTATGGGCTGATAATCAGGTAATGAATTGAATCTGGGAGCTTGTTAGGCCAGTCCAACCTTGATCAGTTTATAGGCTATTAATGAGGTTATGAATTGAATCTGGAAGCTTGTTTGAGGACAGAGTGGGTTGGGCCTCAAATTATATAGAAAGACCAAATATTCATTAAACACACTCGATATACAACCCTATATATAACAAGTCATTTTTAATTTAGTCATTAAAATTCTTAAAATTTACTATTATTAATACTGCATTTAGTGATCGAAAAATTTTTCTAAACCCCACTCAAGATGTAGCCAATGCAAATAAAAATTCTTAAATACTCACGGAATTGAAATTTTCTACGGCCAATCGTTCAAAAATTGATCGCCTACTTTTACATATTCTTACAAAAATCTATATGCCTAACAACAACAATACCTTTTCAAAAAAAATTAGGCTTGACATTTAAGAATTAGGTTTAATGCCATTTTCACAAAGTCAAAGATTCTCGTAAATTGTATGCTATATACGGGGCATTTTGAAAAATGACTTTAAGAAAAAGTCATTTTGGGCAAATGACCTTTTTTTTTTGGACATTTTTTTGATGAAAAAAACATGCTTGGGTATAAAAACTGTTCCAGTTTTTTTTTTCTTTTCACTATATTGAGGTTCATCTCCTCGTTACAGTTATTTTTGTCTTTTTTTTGAAAAAAACTGGGACAATTTACCTGCCTAGAAAAGCTTATTTTTTTGTGCCAAAAAAAGAGAGGTCATTTTCTTAATTAAGAATTTTTTTTTTGCCCTTTTTTCAAATTCTTTCCTATACCTATATATGAGGAGAGCTCCTTTTTTGTTGATACGGTCTTTTGCCAGTTTTTAGTTCCCAATCGGTAAATTTTTAATACAGTTTCCCTCCAATTAAAAATGTTTTTTTTAAAAAAAAAAGAAAAAGATTTTTTTATAACTTTACCATATAATATAGGGTGTTTGATAGGGTACTTAGAACCGTTGGTTAGAATTGTTTTTACTGTAGTATGTGAGAGCTTTATACTGTAACGTTTTTTATTGTTACTGTAACATATAAGACTTTTATATTATTTATAACTGAAAAAGTAGTCCAGACCATGGTCCGGACCAACCTGCCAAACACCCGTTAACTTAAGTTTTAACTTAATAAACTCTTGCAAATAGATGCGTACCAGTTATCATGCAGTAAGAAAGGATTTGCGCTGTTCAGGGCGCCTCACAGCCTAAGTGAAATCGAAAATAAGATGAGACTTTTTAATCCAATTTTGACACAATTTAAATAGAGCAGATATATTATGGCAGAATTTTTTGTTTAAACGAAAGGAAACAAAAAAAAAAAATGTCTGACCATATATGTACCTTTTAATTAATTTTGGATGAACATCCTTATGAATTTTCTGTTGGGATAAAAGAAAAAATGGGCATGACATGATTTCCCACGTCATCAAAGTTGCAGAAACATCAGTAATGCTCCAGAGCAACGTAAACAAAATCTTGATCACTTTCCGAGCCATAATATCTAACAATATTTTCTTCATGAAGTTGAATATTCTTCTTTTTTCTCCTCCCTCTCCTTCTGCTTTTCTTTCTTCTTCTTCGAGCAAAATTGATCATCAATCAAAAGCTCTTCTTGATCTTCTTTCTTAATTTGAAATGACTGAACAAATTAGTTAATTTGATCAATCATGTTCTTCTTCATGAGTACTCTTGATTTGAGAGAATAGAACAAACTTGACCAATCCAGTAGACGATCTTCTCTTTAACCCAAGCTCTCTTTTCTCCCTCTAAATTGAAAAGAACAAAAAATAGATTGAGAATTCATGAATCTTCAAGCAATTAGTAAAGCTTATATCAGAGTACAACTTGTATATAAAAAGAATTATTTCTGGCTCTTGTTCTTCTTCCTTCATCCTCAGGTCTGTAGATTGACTTTTCTCTCAAGAGAACATGGGCATCAAGAATAAACCATGTGCTAATTTATTATTATTATTTTTTAAGATTTTTAGCTTTGTTAGTCCCTGAACTAGAAGCATTATTTCACTTTGGTCACTGAACAGTATTTTTTTGCAATTTTGGTCATTCACCATAAAATGATGGTGAAATTCTTAGATTTAACAGAGCAAATCATGTTCATCGCATGATAATTTGAGACTTTGCAGGATTAATTACATCAAATACAAAATATTCTTTTCATGGCTGTTAAAAGTCCTTGAAATTTAGGAAGATTTTTCACTTAGTGTAACTATTAGTATGCGATAGTGAAGTGATCGGTGTTGTAAAATTTCAGAAATTTGGTCAATAATTTTATAATCACGAATCAAAACTGCCAAACAAACACAAAGTTTAAAGAGTATTTCGTCAAAAAAAAAAAAAAATGTTCACAAACCAAAATGATATAATGTTGATAACGCTAATAGTTTTTTTTGGGTTGTTTACTTTTTTTTATACCCTGTGCTTTTTTACAAACATTTTATTTTCTTTTTTTTATCGCATCAAATGTATATCATCATATACGATTTAATACACAAAATTATACATTTTTTCAATCAACCTTCAATTTTAACCTAAGAATTTTCCCAAATACCCTCAAAGAGAAAAATAAGAAAACTTTAAAGTATCCTCAAAATGAGTTTTTTTTTTTAAGTTTAGTTATTTCTCTTTATCTAAAGATAATTTGGTCATTTTAAAAGTTAAAATCAATTATTGACCAATGTAAGGTATAGATCTATGTTTGAGTATAAAAAATGTATAAATTTATGTATTAAATATAATGTGAAGGTGTATATTCGATAGGATTAACAAACAAAAACATAGTTTTTTAATAAACCTAAAAGAGAGGGTGTAGAAGATAAATGTCCTTTCTTTTAAGTCGGCAGTTAGAGAAAGACAAAACAAAAGAGTGTGCGCGTGTGGGGTAGGTTGGCGATAACTATTTGCTCGACTTGTTTGTCAACGTTTAGCTCCAACAAAATTTCTTCTTGCAATTTTTCTTCTAATTTATACCCATTGCAAATTTTTATTAATTGCAATATCAACATAATTTTTTTCTAAAATTTCAATTACACTCTTTTAACTTTTAAGCACATTTACATTGTAAATTTAAAATCTCATAAAATAGATCGAAAACCAACAATACTATTATACAAATTCATAACATTTTGAACTCTTAACGTGGAACACACTAGTAGAAGCTTAAGTCATTTGGAAGAGAAAAAAAGGTCATTATTACAGTTAATTCATGAACCTTAAGCATTTCTGACACTTTTATCTCTGAATTTTCAGTTTTAACAAATTACTCGTTGAAATAAAATGTTATATTATAATTTTATTTCAATATTTTGGTTTGATTTCAACCTTCTTAAAATATTCTCAACTCTACCACTACATATATCAATATATAAATCTAAATTAATACAGTAATATATATATATATATATATATGTACGTATATATATTGGCCGAGCAGCTGGGATAGCATATTGGCTGGATCGAGTGAATCCAAAACTTCCATTCCTTTTCATCTCCAAGAGAAATTTTCCTTACAATATGCGTATTGGCTGGGGTGGAGAAAAAAGAAAGAGAGAGACAGAGACTTATTAGCTGGGGGGAAGAAAAAAAGAAGAGAGAGACAGAGACTTAATTATTGGAAGAGAGAGACAGGAACTTATTGGATGGGGGGAAGAAAAAAGGCTTATTGGCTGGTGGGGAATAAAAAAAGGAGAGAGAGACAGAGACTTATTGGAAGAGAGACAAGAAAAAAAGCTTATTGGCTGGGGGGAAGAAAAAAAGAAGAGAGAGACAGAGACTTATTGGAAGAGAGAGACAGGAACTTATTGGATGGGGGAAGAAAAAAAGCTTATTGGCTGGGGGGAAGAAAAAAAGAAGAGAGAGAAAGAGACTTGGGCGTGGCTGTTGACACATACCTATCGTGTCTTCTTATATTAAAAAATAAAAAAAAAGACAAAAAAAACTATATAAAGTTTTGTTCATGTTATAGAGGTTGTAATATATCTCTCGTAAATTATGAGATTAAAAGACGTATAAACAATGAAGATGCATGTTTTTGGGTGTATTTGACTCTAACGAGCACGGCGCTCAAAATTGAGGCCGTAGGTGCTAGGAAAATGATAAGCTCATTTTGATAAACCACATTATAGTGGCAAAACAATGAGCACCGCGGCACTATTCCATGCTAATTTGTATTGAAAATATGTCTTTAGACATATTTTGAACTGATGAAATTATTGGTTGTATGTTTTCATGTAAACCTAAACAACTATTAGCAACAAATATATCCATTGCAATAGTTGTATTGATTCATGAATAGATACCTTTACAACTGAAAAGATACCTTTACAAATAAACAAGTACCTTTACATAAAAGGTTGTATGGTTTGAACCGGTTGCTTCTTTTCACGAAATGGTACCTCTATATCTATAAAACTCCAAAAAAATCTACAAATTTCATATCTTATTTTGTAACACAATATTGTTGCTAAATATTGTATCTAAGTGTTTGTTGTATCTTGGGGGTAATTTGCCACAAAACTCTTTAGCAAACTTGAATAAATGAGGAGGCAAACAAAATCTTTAAGAAATTTTTGAATAAGAAAAGTGTTCATATATGCCTCATACACTCTCTCGTATTTTAGAAATTCTTGGCCTCCACTCTCTAAACACTCAAACCTTCAAAAATTCTTGCTTTCTTCCTTTAATAAATTAAAAAAACTCGGGAAAAGAAAGAAAGAAAGAAAGAAAAATAGGGCTAGCATGCCTATGTGTAAAGAGAGAGGGATAGAGAGGAGAGAGTCCGAGAGAGCACGTGAGAGCTAGAGAAGTAGAGAGAATAGGGTATTTTTGGTATATAAAAATTGTTGATTTTTATATCAACAAATATTTATAAATTTTCTTAACAGAATACACGATTGTGTTTTTTTTTTTGTTTTTGTTTTTTTTCTGTATAAGTGTACAGGGGTAGAGTCCCCTACGAACGAGTAGCGACCATCCTATTTGAACATTTTTCTTTTAATTTTGCACGAAAAATTTTATAAAATTTGTATTTCATCTCTAAATATTCATGATCTCTTTATTTATCTTACTTTTTCTAATTAGTTTTTCTGGCTTTGTCTTGAAGCATAGCTGTGTGTTTGCAATTTACGTCAATTACTTAATTTAATGAATGTTATAAACCCCTACAAAATTAATTTTATAATATGGGGTTGCTTTGTTGGATTATGTTCTTTTAAACAATGAGCCACGCCATCCGGCACATGACACTAAATTTTACTAGTCATATCTTGAAAAAATAAATTCGGGCAATAATCACATAAAAAATTATTTTAGGCAAAGCTAAGTGGCAAGGTTGACTTGAGAGGGCTTATCTCTTGAAAGATTTATTTATCCACAAATAATCATAACAATAAACGAGCAGTCTCCGAATGAGCTATGAAGTCAACTATTGAAGGAAAAACACTGTTTTAGTTGTAGTAAATATATATACATAAGGTTCGATAAAAATATTATTAATCGCATGATCGTGATTGTGACAGGCTTGCGTCTTCACTTTCTTTCATGACGTTTTTACTTCCCCTTTCTATATAAATGGGAAGGATTATTTATATTCACGTAACGAAGCATCTGTGTATGACTAAAAAGAATAAGCTGTAATAGGAATCAAAACGGATATGTCTAGTTAAGCTTCCATTTCATCGGGAAAAAAATTATATTATTTATTAAGGCAAGGTTGTTTGAATGCATTATAAAATTTCTGCATATATATATTTATTGATTGGAGCTGCTCAATCAAATAATTAAAAAAGATTTTTTTTTTAGCTTTGAAAGGAATTTTAGACATAAAAAATTACCATAATATATATATATATATAAACACACACAGACAAAAGAAATTTTTTACACCAATGATGATCGAATGGTAATTGGTGCATCAATATTAGTTAGTAATTAACTAATTAATTTACTCAATAATTTACCGGTTTATCATTAATAAATTATTAGTAGATAAAATGATATTGCACGGTTTTCAAAAATGTTGGGAGAAGAGAGCTTGACTGAAGCAGGTTTTGAACTTTCTGAGAAAGGGAAGTACAGGGTGGATTCTTTAATATGAACATTGGTGTTCTTGCTTGGAATGATGGAATTTGATAATTTTTTTTAAGGGATGGAGTTTGAATCTTTGATTTATGGAGAAAAAAATGAAGTAGTCTTTATTTTTTTTGCTCTAATGATGTGATTTTTGGTTTACAAGGTTTGAATCTTTTGATAGGCTTTATTTAATCCTTTCTTAAAGCTTATAACGATGCCTCGTTGATGAGAAAAAACTGTCTCTAATTTATAGTTGTTCCCAGGAAGAAACTTATAAAATAAGGTAATGAACTTTTTTAATTTTAGGGCTTTCAACCCAACAATGGGTTCTCCAAAACCAGAAAAAAGATCGTGTGGTATAACACTAAATTGAGCAAATTGAGGTTTCTAGAAATTCAAAGATTCCATCACCATTTAAAAATTTGCCATGCGCTTAGGTTGTGTTTGATTGGAGGAAAGGAATGAAAAAGAGAGAAATGAAGCTTCCTTTTGATATTTAGTTGGTTTTTGAAAAAAGAATAGTCATTCAACATGAAATGATTTTTCTACCAAGTTCCTCACATGGGAGGAATAATCATTAATAATTACAATATAATTAATATAATATGATAATGTATTATATATTATATTGTGATTATATTTTATAATTATAATATTGTAATTAAATTAATAATATAATATTATTTTATTTTATACTATTATATGTTATGATCTTAATAATATAATTAAGTATTAATATAATATTATAATTCCAATAATATTATCTATTATATTGTATTGTATGCTACAATTATATAATGTATTAAATAATTATAATTATAATTATCAAAATATAATATAATATAGTATCATTATATTAGTATAATATAGTCTATTTATAATATTGTAAATAGATTATAGTTGAATATTGTTATTTTTTATTTGATATTATATTTTTTATTTTTTATATTAAATAATAAAATTTAATTATTATAATTATAATATTCTATATTTTAACCATTGTCATAATATTATTATACTCTATATCGTTATTGTATATGATAACAATAAAAATATAACTACTGATATAATTATAATGAGAAATTCTACCACAAGACTCACTCACTAAGAAAAGTTTTATAGACGAGAGAACATTCTAGGGTGGTAAATCCTTAGATTGAAAGCGAGATGTGCAATGCAAGTGAAAAAAAACTTGGCTATGCTGCACGTGATTGAAACGGCTACTGAGTAAAAATTGACGCCGTTAGTGAGAATAGAACGTCGTCATTTTGAGATAGAACCCAAATCATTGATTTAGTGGTTTTGCTAGGTATTGTTCATCATCTTCTTCGTGACAATGCAGAAGGGTTAGGGAGTGAGGGCTAACAACTTGTGCTGTTCTTCCATTTTTCTTAATAAATATATATGTATTATTCGATCAAACCCCACATCAGAAGCGCTTGCAAAATAAAAAATTTATGTTGTTAATGAGGAGGATATGGGTTTAAATCTGATGAAAAAGCAAACCCATGTTCGGAAAAAAAGAATTGGATTGTGTGGTTGGCATAGAGCGGCTGTGTCTTGTTATTAATCCAGAGCATCACAAAATATGCCCACATGAACCAAAATCAGCCAACCAACATCACAAAATAATCCCAATTTGAACCCAATTTCTGATTCTTTGCGAGAGCAAAAGCATTGGGGATGAGGAATTTTAGAGGAACATCACAATCTGCATTGGTTTATAGGATCTAAAATTGAATCTTACCCTTCCTCTAAATCAGCTATTTGGTGAGGAGCTGGGATGATGGCGAGGTGGATCGCGCGGGGGTGTGGGTGCTCACGAGTTGGTGGCGCTGTGTCGGAAGGGTAGGAGTGGGATGAGTTAGAGAGAGAAGAAGAAGAAGAAGAAGAAAGGGAGTACCGTGAGCAGTCACCGAAACGTAAGGCCGGTGGGCGAAGGTCGAAGCGAATAGAGGAGTTGGGTGAGTGGGTGGGTGGGGGACATAAGAAATCCTCCTTTGTTGAATCCATTTCAACTTCCGTTGCTTTCTCAATTTAACTCCTCTTCATCTTTCCTACGAACAAATAGTAACGTCAAATGTTGAACACTTCTTTATACCATCAGATCTAATCCAACGGCCACATAAAGAGTCTCAATAAGGCCTTTTGATAGTTTTATCTTAGTCTTTCTCAATTATAATATTATAATTATATGTTATAATATTTTTTATATTAACCATTATCATAATATTATTATATTATATATCGTTATCATATAACATATTATATAATTATAGTTTTATTATATTACATTTTATTTTATATACTCTATTGATATATAAAATATTAGTGTTATAACAAAAGGGTAATTTTCTCAACATATTCATGTTCCATTTTATAGTATTTTAAAAATTACAACCAAACAAATGAATCAACTTTCTTTATTATTCTATTCTAGAACTATTTTCATTCTCATTCCCATTGTAAAAACAAAGAGTTCAAAAGATAATAACAACTAAAAAAGTCCTTAATAGTGATTTAACGCTTGGAGGAGAAAATTATAAAAACCAAGAGCTTAAAAAAAGATTTCAATTTTAAAGACGCTTTGAAGTACAACTAATACATAGCCTAAATGTGTACTTTAATACAGTGTATCAAATATAGCCTTATGAAATTTGCAAAAAAAGAGGGGGAAAAAAGTTTTTTTCTTTTTAAGCTAGAACCTCGATGAAAGGAGGTGGTATGGTTGAAAAAACAAAGACAAATGAGAAACACCTAGCTTAATGTAACATTAAGTGCAGAAAAACCACACAGAAAGAGAGAACGGATAGCTAAAAACCGCCAACACCTTAGCCGTGGTCTTAGAAATACATGCCAAAATATTTGTCAGTTCCTTACACTTTCTTTACTGCTCTGTACACTTCAATCAAAAGATTTGAGGATTTACTTGCAATGTGGCTATAGAAATCTTTGCGCAGTGATCCGATTCTATCCTGAAAATAAATAGTCACCAACTAATTTAGTTTTAAGAGCATCAATCAGGCAAATTAATTTTGTGTTGGAAATGCACAAGGTTTACAGAGAAGAGAATGTTTTGCTACAATTAGTACCTTGATTTTCGGTGGATGCTTTCCATAATGAATGTACATGTGCCGAATAAACGGCAATAACTCCGGTAGGCTTTTGGTATTATAAGCACTATCTGATTTAAAATTTTCTATTCATCATTTGCATATTTCTTTATGAATTCCTCAATCCTTTCGTCCCATTTTTTTAACATTCTTTCGCTGCCAGTTTCCCTCTATAGCTTTCCATTCAATATTTTTCAGCTCATTGCGAAGATCTTGATCGTTAAATTCGTATACTATTTGATAAGTGTCGCTTAGAAATGCAACTTTCTTCTCCGGATCCCAAAAATGTGGATGGTTTTTTGCCTTCTTCGCTGTTAGACTGGTAGCAACATAAAAGAAGTGAAAATTAATTGATGCACTCATTCTCGTATGTATTGATGCATATGGCATTGCTATGGTCCTTCTATCTCTACTTGTTTAGAATAACATGAAATTCATCGTTACTCCTTTTTCAACGTCAATGTTACCTTAAGTAAATGTCATGTTGTATTTTTCGATGCAAAATACTATGGAGAAGAATGGTCTTCCCGAGGAGGCTATAGACAAACTCTAGCTAGCTTTTGGTCTCCTGGTGAAGGAGCCCAATATCATGACTTTATGTGTAAGGCTTTGTGCATAACTACATCATATCATGTATATAACTCATGTTGAGCAATTTAAGGGAAAGTATAAGCTTACCTTTCGGCAGGATTCTTGGTAAGTAAACAACAATAAAGATGTAAGCTGCAGGATAATATGACAACGATAAGCCCCTTTTGTTTATTACTGTTCTCCAATCACCACGTTCAGATCTACCAGTGATGCAATAAGAGAATATTTTTAGCAAAATCATACATATCCTCAACCCATACTTGGTCTCCGCGATCATTACATGCTTGCCAATCCGAAGTGCCAGGACCTAATCCACAAAAATACATGAGACACTTATGCAAACATACGTGCATGCATACATACATACATACATACATACATAGAAGGTGTTTCAATACGAGTACTTACCAATAATAAAGTTACACGGAGTCACGTACACACATACAAACACATTCACAAATACGCACACATACATAAATAAATAGAGGGTGTTTAAATAGGCAAATAAGAGTACTTACCAGTTATACACACACAAACATACAGACATGCACATACATTCATAGAGGGTGTTGTATAGGCAAATGAGAGTACACACTCTGATACATACATAAATGGAGGGTGTTTAGACAGGCAACATACGAATTTTCATCAATAAAAAAGAGAGTTAGACACGTACACACATACACGCGCATGGAGGGTGTTATATAGGCAAAATTAGAGCACGTACGGGGGCGCACACACAAATGGATACATACATTCTACGTACATAAAGAGGTGTTTAAACAAGAAAAATATGAGTACTTACCAATGATAAAGCAAGTTATGCATACGCACAAACATACACACAAATTCACACGCGCCCGCACATACATACATAGAGGGTGCTATATAGGCAAAATAAGAGTACGTAGCAATAATGAAGCGAGGCCAGCTATAAGAATATGATCTATGATAACTCTTAGGAGGCTTCTTTGTTATGTCAATATTAGAAAGCGTCACGCGACAAGTTAATCCTTTCTTATTTATTAGAATTGTTTAAGGCTTTAAGTCTCCGTGGGTCCAATTCATCATTTAACTTAGCAAGCTTGGAAAGCACTTTCCTGTGCAATAATAAAAAATATAACGTTATGAAGCACATGATATATCAAGTATGATCTCTCGTACTCCAAAATGTATAGGATAAAAATGTGCCACATATAACGTCTAAATCCCAATGAAAGAGCCATATATATAATTATATATTTATATATATAACTATTGTGTTGGTAAAGTTCAACAAAAAAATAGTTTTTAAGAATACTAATATTACACAATCTGCGGTTATTTTGTATAGCCATATTAGAAAAAAAAAAAACAAGAAATTTAACTTCCACTTTATACTTCTATACTTTTCCCAATCTACTCTAATCTTAAGTTAAAGAAAGCCTATTAAGTTATCAATTGTAAGTTTAATCAATGAGATTAATTGGACAAAAAATTAGTTCCCATGCATGGTTAAATGAACTTATAACCAACCTTAATAATGTATTTGATAAATCAGGTATTGGACCCCCATTCTCTGGAATGACTTTAAAATCTCTGTCAATAATATTCTTCACTAACTCCAATCTATCATTTAGCAGAGCCAAAGATGTAGAGCCGATACCGTCATTTGTCCCAACCTCATACGAACCTGAATTACTTGCCAAGTCTCTTTGGATCAGTGCATCCAAGGTGAACGTTGAACCCCAGTTCCGCTGCTCCGTAGCAAGTTAGAAATAATCTTGATCTTCCGAGCCATAATTTCTTACTATATATGGAAGGTATTGAGATTCTGCAATTAAAAGCCTAGTCTTATAAACGTCCAAGTTGTAATCAGCTTTGGGAATGCATTTCCCTGCAACTGGTAGTTCGTAAATTCCCACAAAACCAATATTGGCCTCGTTTTTGCCCTCGCCAATTTTTCTATCCCATAGGAACTCTGCGTTTTCGCCTATGTTTTGTTGCCGTGGGTGTTCGTGTTGTTCCTCTGCCTGATTGATTTCAATAAATCTCTTGTATGAATAATATTACTATAAATACTATAGTATAGTTTTACACTCTAAGAGAAAAGAAGAAACACAAATTCATTAAATATGTGGAATTGAAAATGAAAATTAGTTTTACACTGTGATGATATATTTTTTTCCCTTTTTTTTCATAAATGATAAGAAGAGATAATTAGTGCCAGGCAGATGTTGAATATCTCAACTAGGGTTATACATAGTTGTCTGATGGTAGTTGTCCTCTCTCTTTCTTTGCAAAAAAAAAAAAAAAAGGTGATGAAAATAAACCTGATCATTAATATTGAGCACAGATTTCAGCTTTACCAAAAATTCCGTCCGTATTTCATCAATCTGCCTGAAGATTTTTTCCTTCTGCGAACAATCAATATCGAATGTTAATTAGTACGAAGGAGCAATATTCTCAAACAAATTACAGAAATATGTCATATAAACTAACAACAAAAAACGGAGCCTAAGCATTTAAAATCTATCCAGATAATTAGTGAGAGCATGTTTCACGTCCCCGGAAACTTCTGTCCAGAACTCATCCCTTTGTGGTACGTCTTTTTCCTTCTGCAAGAAATAATCAACATCAAGTGTCACTATATAGAAGAAGTAAATTCAAGGATAAATTTTAACACTTCCTCCAAACCCGACAGCAATTTATTCTCTCCAATATTTCAAATATTACCGAATTATTCTCGTTCTTTAATATTTAGCCCAAAAATGGCACGTTGCATGTGCTGCTCAACAAAATCAGACGATAACATAGCGATTGGATTTAAAAAATTTCCTAGTTGGCGACAAAACCTCCTTTCTTGACCCCGTTATTTCTATGAAAATCTTGAGTTCACACCGTTGTATAATAATAATCACCTTTCTTTCTTTTACCTAATTATGAATCTAGAAGGGCAACTAATCTCTTTTATCCACGTGATTCTGATATCTCCTATCCATATACAACCATGAAACGAAAGCCACAAAGGTTGGGTGATGCTGGTGCTGCAAAGAGGGAGGGAAAACTCGCCCAATGAACACTAATCAGCAACTGATTTGTTGCTTTTTGTTTGAAAAAAAAAAAAGAAATGCAAAAATAATGTTGTTATTAGTCAGAATGTACCATGTTATTGAGGGGACCTCCATATGCATCTTGTTTCTCCCCAAAGCAAAACAACAAAAGACACAAACAAAGAAATATTTCCAATCCTCTTCATGCGGAAGCCCTTTACTACAAGAAAAGAATTTCGATCCTGACATCAAATTTTTCGCCGGAACCCTTTACTACTACTACTACTAAAAAAAAAAAAGTTTCACGAAAAAACTTATCAAAATTCATCATTCAGTTTAGAGGCGTAAAATCCTTCCTCTCGTTAATTAATGTGTTTATAATCTCTAAATTTAGTTGCATTTTACAATTTTCCATGTAAATTTATCATCACATTAATGTGATTATCACGTGATTTTCCACCCAAAATGATGGAAGGAGAAAATTTGATAACGTTTAGAAGATCAAGGGGAATGGATTTTACAATATAAATTTAGCAAATGAAAAGAGTTTCGAATTGTTCAAGATTTTTTTAATAAAAATTGTCATGTTTTCATTAATTTAGTTCATTAGTATAAACTATAAAATTATTTTTCTAGAAAAAAAAAAGAGAAAAGAAAAAGGAAAGATGAAAGGAGAGAATCGAAACAGAACCATAAAATTTTCGAGGACTCTAGAAAGTTCTATTGAGATCTCATGATCTTTTGCTTTGCTTTTTTTCCTTCTGCACAATATTCAAATGTCGATAAAAAAAAAAAAAAAAACGAATCAAGGAAACAAATCAATATAATCAACAAGTCAAAAATAATAAAATCAGGCAACACATGTATATGTTGATCATAAGATCGAATCGAACCAGTTCCTTGGCAACGGCTTCAGCCGCAGCCATAAGTACTTCACGCCACGTCTACAGGGCAGAAAAATGGAAAAGAAAAGGATCATTTCATGATCATTGGCGATTTAAATAGATCGCAAACAAGGGAGTGAAACAAACAAATATATAAAATGAATTATAAGTGATGATAAACAATAAAACAGCCTGTTGCAAGTACATAATTTATAGCAAAAAATACAACGTGCACTATAATATGGAGACGACGTGAACCTCATTAGCAACATGATTTGATGCCCTTGGCAACGTACTCATTGGTGGATGCAAATTGAAGGATTGAGTTTTTTGGGATAGAGATGGTTCATTTTGGATTACCCCATTCCAAAGGAACGGCTTTGCTACTCACTTTGCTTGTATAAACAGAACTCCAACAGTGACCAGACAAGTAAGGTAGTGTTATATGTATACATATATATGTGGAGGAGATATATATACGTATATATATACATGTGGAGAAAATGGTCGACGTATATTTATATGTGGTCAATAGTGGTGACTTGAAAATTCATAAAAGTTTATTCCTTCTGTCGCTGTTGCGTTTGGATTAGGAGAGAATGAACTTGTGCACAACCCGCGGTATAGCTATTTATTATTTATTTATTTATTGGAGGGAACCGGGTGTAGTTATGCATGTACATGTAATACGACTTTAGTATATTTTGATAATACTAGCCACCTGAATAAGTACTATCTTTTTTTTATATATATAAATATGACTATTGATCTCATGTTGTAGTTGCTCTTTCTTCTTCCAATTGATCACGATATTTAAATTTCTCTCTCTCATTTGCGTGTACATATATATGTGTGGATTTATCTATATTTAATTTTTCAATTTTTTTACCAGTTATATTCAGTTCTACACAATTCTTGCATAAATTTAATTTGTATGAGTTTTTATTTTGTAGGATTGAAAAAAAAAAAAAAAAACCAAGTTGTTAGACATGAAACTAGATATATATATATAAATATGAGCAGAAAATGTTATTAGAGAAGAAAAAGGAAAACAAACAAACTAACTAACTAACTAAAAAAAACTAAGAAAGTAAACCCAAATCAGAAGCAACAAGAAAAAATAAAAACCTAAAAGAAAATTCTATAATTTTTACATTTTAAAATCTCTTCCTAAATATTTGATCACTTCTTTCTTAAAATAGCAATACGTATGCAATTATATCATAGTCCCTTTCTTTGAAATTATTGTTTTAGGGATAAATCTGTTACTTGCTCTATCTTCTTCCGCTTTTTCAAGAAACAATATTATTCTCTTGCAGAATAGTTGACTTTACATGCTCGACAATAGAGTTAGAGAAGCTTCACCAAATTTTACATGTTTCTGCCAGCTACTTCTACTTATTAATTTATTGGGGTCAACTAATTATGAAGAAAAAATAGACGATAATACAAAAGGGAAATGGATAAGGATTTTTTAGGAAAAAATATGAAATTTGTTCAGAAAAATAACAAAAACCAACACACTCAATATATATATACACACACATATATATAGGGAGTGTACAACCGTCACATTCTAATAATTTATGAATTGAAAAAAAATGTGAAATTATAATAGATCATTTTTAAAAATATTTATGATGAATAGTATAAAGTAAATATGCTTGTTAAATGAATTATTTACTATGAATATGCTAGCCTAACACACTAGAGAATTCAGAATGTTAAAAATACCTGGTACGTTAACAAAACACCAGTACAAACTCTGGTTTTGAAGATCTAATTAACGAATGTACCAGAATCATTCCCTTTATTAACACATATCACCAATTGTCTAAAATACCTAGAAGATACTCTCTGTAACTAAATTAACTCACAGAAAAAAGAAAAAAACAGAAACAAATCATAGATTACATTGACGAAGTTGGAAAAAGATTACTTCTGTTTATTTAATGTAATGATTCTAAACAACAAATCTAGTGGACCTCAAATGAGCACCTGAAAATAAGATCTTCGATAATCTCTGTACTCAAATATTCAGTAGCTTGTTTTCAGGAGACTTGAACATAAAAAACAAAAGTTTCTCATGCTTGAAACATCAGGTTCCGTTACATCGCATATGTCCAATCATGAGTACGAGGATATCAAAACCGGGAATATATGAACGAATCAGTTACTCTAACACTGCAAGCCCAAAACAAAGTATAATTAAACAAATCTTCCAGATCATGAATATATGCGCATGAACATGGAAAAAGCCATAATATAAATATCAGATGAAAGGGGATCATGACATTATGGCATGTCAGACGAAAGGCAAACGAAGAAGAGCCTTCGAAAAATTTGATCTCTCCACTACTTTTCCAGACCATGAATATTTGTTTCTTGCCCATTCTGGCCCCCCACAAACTTCAAAATATTACGAATTGCTCTTTAAACTATGATTGTTTGTTCCATGTTTGGCCATTTAGCCACAAATATTGTTGAAAAACATTCCTGCAGCACCAAGTAAGGACACCATTCTTCTGGCCTCCAATTCCTAAATAGAATTCACTTAGTCAAGGTGATACAAGTCTTAGCTTTGCTTCCAACACAAATATAGTGATAATAATAATAAAAAAAAAGACTGCCAAAAGAAAAAAGGTTTAGAGAATGCCATCAGTTGGTCGAAACAAACAACTTAAAAGTTCTTGTTATTGCTTTGGCAACAACTGAAGGCCCAAAAAGAAGGTTTTAATTAAGTAAAGTACTCTACTGGACTTGTTGTAATTGCATGCTAACTTCTTATAGAAGATGTATGATTTTTTTATTACTGAAAGAGCAAGTAAGTCGGTTAGAAGAAAGACCCTTTAATGATCACAACAGTGTAGCTTCAACGATATAAAGAATCATTCCAAGAAAGTAAAAAAGACTTTAAAACTCCCAGTCACTTATTTTTTTTTCTTAAAAGGGGGAAAAGTAATTTCAACTTTTCCTGTTACGGGTTTAGTATGAATTTTATGATTTCAATCAAGTCATTATGTTTCAGAATGCTCCTTTTTTATGCACTTTTTATCAAGTCTTTTCTGTCAAAATGAATTGACACTCACAAATGCTTACAAAGATTTCTAAACAAGCATCTCCAGAAAGAGGAATTCCCTGGTAGTGTACAAAGAAATTCCATTGCAGCCATTGGTGAATTCTAGGAGTGGTGGCCTTGGTGTTTGGAGAGAGGGAGGGAGAGAGGGAGAGAGGGGGAGAGAGAGAGAAAGAGAGAAAGAGAGACAGAGATGGATTTTATGAGGCTAGAGTTTGGGTTAGAGAGAGAGATTTTATGAGGCTAAGGTTAGGGTTAGGTTGGAACATCAACTGAATGAGGTGTTGGCGATGGAGATTTTGTGAGTGCAAAAGACATATAATCAGTCAAGAGCCATAGAAGTCGAATTTCAAAGTATAGCTATATACAGAAGTCCTTATGTGGCAACAATCCCATATGGACACCTGAAAATTTGAAATAAATTACCACTAAAATAGGAAAATTAATTTTATTGTAAACATACCGAACGTGTGCCATCAGTTTTAGAAGCTCATGTTTCCGCTCTTGGTAAGCAACATTTTTTGCCAGGAAACTATTATTGATCTCAGCTCCATCACCAACACCTCATTAGTTAGCTTTCATAAAAATATCTGCCAAAGCGTTCGGCTTCTTTGCAATTTGTGCAAACAGCTTTGTATACTTCTATTAAGAGCCTCGGATATCGACATGAAAATTGGCGATCAAGACCGCTATATAGCGTCCCTACCGATTGCTGAAACAGTCACCGTGCACCAAAATACGTTAGGGTACATCACATTAGACTTTAAACTTTAAGGTTTGGTGTTTAGAATTTCAAATTAACAAGCTTTGATAATACAGTCTAACTAATCGTTTCATGAACAAAAATGCCAAACTTTCAGAAAGTTTATCAGAACTGAACTTACCGAACAATAAAAAGTTTGAGGTACATCTATGTAAAATTTTTGTGGCAATTTTTTGTTAATTATCATCTGTAGCTATTAGACCACAATTTCAATTTTCAAGTTTAGGCTCGATCTCACTTCAGTATGTAGATTTTATTTCAACGATCATTTCATACCTTAAAATTGTGTTCAGAATCAATTTTCTCATAATGAGCCACAATGTTTCGAATAAGTTGCAGCAGGGACGGAACCTTGCCAAAATAATATGTCGGATGTGTTCGCATGTAGCTGATTAGGTCGGGTAAGTCATCGATCCTTTGGTCCCATGTCAGCAGTAGTCCTTCGTGTCCTTTTCCCTTTCCAACTGTAGACACTGGAATTTTGTAAAGTGCGTCTTTTAGTTTAGGGTACCCTTTTTCACTCTCAATAGTTTCACGAAGAAATGAAAGTGTCTTTTCTGAAGTCCAGAATAGTGGATGGCACAACAACTCTTTTGCAGTTGGCCTAGCATGCATCAAGGAAAAAAAAGGAGTTTGAATTTAGAACATTGTTCTTTAACCCTCTTAGTAACAACTACAAGGCAGTGTTAAAGAGTTTAAAAATGAGCTTCTTGATATATAACATTAAACTAGTCTCAAAAGACATATAGCGAGAAGAAGCAACGTCTAGTGTAATTCATAATGAGGGAACATATATAACTTACCTGGATTTAGCTGGGCTTTTCATTAGTGAAATAAGATCATCAGCTTCGGGGCAACTCACCAACGACGTGCTCCTTTTTTCTACTTTTTTCAACTCAATGGATGGACGCTCACCAGTGAGGAAATAAAAGAGAATTTGACCTAAACTATGGATATCCGTACTACAAGATTGGACCCTGGGATCATCTCGCTGTTCAGGTGCCTTCCATATCCAAATGTCAGAACCTTAAGACATGTTCCAGGAAACTAGTACATGAGACTAAAAGGGAGAGATAATAAGCAGTGAATTTTGATATAATTAAATTTTTCATTAATAATTTAGATACATAGTAGTTTTACAAATTATTAGTTTTTTCTTAAAATTACAAATTATTAGTTTAGTTTGTGATGTAGATTTTATTTTCTAATGGAACTTGATTACGAAATGATTCTATTATTTTCTACAAGTATAGATGTGTAACTTACTAACATAGTTCGGGTGGTTTCAAGGATGACCATAACAAACACATAGATCAAGTTGTAGATGTATCATGGCGAAGCAGCCTTTCACTTCATTGAGGGGCAGTGGCATATGCTATTTTTTTTTTTTTTTAAGAATAAATGACAAAAATTAATCACAATATTTTTTAAGAACTACTAGATACATGTTGAGAGTTTTATGCTATGAACAATACCCTATTAGTAGGTTTTTTCATGAAATGTTTGATTTTTATTAGGGTGTTTGACATTCTCAGTTTTAACCAAAACTTTTGGTTGCTATAATATAAAGCTTTCACATGTCATAGTATTAAAAAAAAGTGAGCTACACTGGGAACTCTCACACACTAAGTGGTTTTAACCCAAATTGGTTTAATGCTCCCAAACATCTTACAGATATATAAAAAATATTTGTTTTGCATATCTTTTTTATTTTGATATGATTTTATTTATACATAGTGTTTAGAAATATGTATTAACAATAAGGATATTCCCACTAGAGTTTTATTTTATTTTATTTTATTTTATTCATTTGGATATAAAAAGCCACCAAGTTTAGCATATGACAAATTTGTCATAAGAAATACCATTGCATTAGAGAGTGTTTTATACACTCAAATGTCAACTCTTGATATTGGCACAACATTGTAATGTTTGTGTTAGAGATGCTCTAAAAATTAGCAGAGGCACATATAAAAGTATCGAATCTTAGTGAGGGCATAATGTAAAAGTCATAAAATTTAAAGGGTTAAATTTTAATTTTCAAAAAGTGAGTGAGGGCAGCAGCTCCCATTCGCCCCCACCTAGCTTCGCCATTGGGCAAAATTTATACCAAGTTTCATAAAGTGTTGAAGTACAGTTGAGACTTGCTTTTAGATTTCTAACATTATATGCACTATACAGCATGTATTTAATTTTTATTAGACAATATGTCTTTGAGCTACTCTTATTTACAAATTTTTAAATGTGTAGAGCAATTTTATGAATACAACACAAGGTGGGAAACTTGCACAATAAGCCATTTATTAGAGGATCTGCATAAGATGGCATTTCTTCTTAGGAATCGGTTTAAAATATCTTAAATAGAAATTCGTGATAAGATCCACACACCTTTTAAATTGTAAGATCTTTATGGATTCAATCATATTGAGCATCTTCTGTAAGCATAGAGAACTAAAGCAATATAAAATACATTCACCAACTTTTGCTAACTATAAATATAAAGCCTACACAAAAAAACATTTCTTCTCACTTACACACGTGTCCCACAACCTGTATCCCTATATTTGCCACTCAGCGTCTATTACCTACTACAACCATCATTACCTTCATATCAAGCCGACAAACTTCAAACTATCCGATTAACACAAGCTAATATCATATTCCCCATTTTGACATTTTAAAACAAAATCCTAAGTAATACTGGATGTTGATGAAGAGAACAATAGCTGACCATGTATAGCTATATTCATGCACATATGAGAGTACTTACCAGTTCTAACGCCTATATCAGAAAGCTTTAAGCACCATGATGATCCTTTCTTAATTATTCGAATGTTTTGAGGGCTTAAGTCTCCATGACTTATACCCAATTCATGTAACTGAACTAGCCCGGAAAGCGCTTTCCTATAGAATAATACAAACAACAAGTCAGGTATACATATCAAGGATGATATTACAAGTCTAATGCAGAAGAGAACTTTTAACCAACCTCATTAGTGTCAACAAAAAAGCAGGAATTGGACTTCCATTTTCTGGAATGAATTCAAGATCTCCAACAATCTTCTTCACGAACTCCAATCTGTCATTTAGCTGCCCTGCCACAGATATAGAGGTATGACCTCCCTTTTTCACAACCTCAAACTGATTGGAATGTGGCCATATTACTTGAACCAATTCATCCAAGTTGAATGCTGTTTCACTCCAGTACTGCTTCTCCATAGCAAGATAACAGTAATTATCGTCACATTCCATGCCATAACATCTTAATAAATTTGGATGGTCTTGAGATTCCGTTATCAGACGTTGAATCTTATTAGCATCCACGTGAGCTTTAGGAATACGTTTCACTGCAACCGGCACTTTGTAAGTTCCCTCAAAAATATTGCCCTCGTTATTCCCCTTGCCAATTTTTTTATCCGGTAGGAGCTCTAGATTTTCGCCTACCTTTTGTCGCCTTTGGGTTTCGCATTCACCGCTGTCAGATGAAACATCTAAAGTCGTAGAAACATTGGTTTGCTTCTTTTCCTGATTGATTTAACAGATATCTTTCATGAATGATAGAGGTAATGATAGCAGTAGTAATACAGTCTAATAGGGAATAACCAAAAAAATGGCATGCCAAGTTGGAGTAAAAGACACGTGTATCACGATTGACAAGTCGGTATTAGAGATTAGGGTTTTATTAACTTTGTCATTGTGTCAGAATTAAAACTTAAAAAGTTCGCGGCAACAAAACGTGCTCAAGTTCAAGATATGGCAGTTGATGATATGTTGAAGGAGCTTCCATAGTAGTTAGAGGTATAACGTTCCTGATTGTAATAGACACTTGATTTCATCGGATGCTTAAGGTGACGCAAGATCTGTGCTCATAGCAAGGAATGAGGGCCTTCTATATTTATAACATGAGCTACTATTTACACTGGAGATCATGAAGGGCACCAGGGATAAAAACACTACTCTTTAATTAGAAAGGTGCTATAATTCCTGACTTTCTTGGCGAGTGAGATAGTGAGAGAAGGCATAAGGCAACTGTGCTCATGGTATTGGACTATTAGTGGATTCACTTTCTCTATTTCGGCAGAAGCCATGTGAAAGAAATGATATTGTGAATATTAATAGAGATATAAAGCAACTCAGTAAGAGAAACTTGGTTTGAAAGAGAAAATTTGTCATCAATACTACTGCGTATATTAGGATAACATAACTTAGAAAAAAGATGCTTGTATTAAATACGAACCCGAATATGAGTGATATAATCTTCTATAACTTTTAGCTCTTCTTCTTCTATATCCCCGATCTCATCACTCGATTTTATCTTCTGCAAACAATCAATATCAAATATCAACATAGCTAAAGGGTATTTCCAAACGTATCGCAAAATTTGCAATCAATAATATTGTTGTGTGTACAATAATATACACAGAAAAGGAAGAAAGACAAAGAGAGTATTTAAAATGCAACCTGCAGAAAAATTCTGAAATCTTTCAGTGTCTCATGAGTTTTGTTCGACTTCTCACTTGGCTGTAGATTTTTTTTCTCCTCCTCCTAAAAATAAGAAATATCAAAGGCCAATAAGGAAGTCCATTCCACTTTACAAATTGTGAAATATATTTACAGACTTGTCATGGGCGCATAATAAAAATGAAAGGAAGAATAATACTGAAACGGAATTAGCTCATAATTAGTGGCAATTAACTCTTTTAGATTTCCTGAAACTTGTATCCACTTTGAAGAATTGGAATAAGAAGTAGTTCGTTCAACTTTTCATTCGTTTGTGGAACTTTTTCCCCCATCTGCTAACATAATCAACGTCACATCAACTTAAATGTCTTTTCCAATTCAAAAATTTTAAAACATATTAACCAAAGTTTGTTGCAATGCTTTAGATAATTGAAATGAAAAGAAAAAAGAACACTAAAATGGAACCAGCAGAATTAGTGGCAACCTTTTTTTGTTGTCCTGAAACTTGTATTTACTTAGGAGAATTAGAAGTACTTTTCCACTTCAATGATTTTCAAATATATTTACAGAAATTTTTTCCAATATTATAGATAATTAAAAGGAATGGATATGCATATTTTTGATAAGGAACCTGCTCATAATTATTGGCAACCTCTTTTAGGTTTCTTCTTGGAATTTAATTCAAAGTAAGATTATCCCCCTCATGTCTCTTAACGGTACTCCATGTAAATATTAAACCTATGAAACCTAAATCTCGTAGCTCACACTCATCCAAAACTTTAAAGGCCTTAAAAAGCTGTATGATTTATCACTACATCTTCTTAAAGAGAACTCATAATTTCAACAAAGTCTTCTACCACCACTGCAGGCAATTCAAACAGCGGTTTAAGCCGACCAAGAAGTTACTAAAAATGTTAACACTGACTAATTTGGATGGCTATAAAACCATTAAGTCTCTGACCAGATAGCTTGGTATAGGATTAAGTTCTTAGGAATGTCAATTTACTTTATTTGGGAAGCACTTTAGAAAAATATAGTTCAGTTTGCTATAGTCTCGTATGCTATAAAAAAAAAAAAAAAGCAAAATTTTACTACAATATAAAGTTCTCACATACTACAGTTTTTAAGTTCTAACTTCAAGTTCTAACTGATTTTCGAAACACATTCTTAATCCTTGGCTTAGATTTTTCTTTTGAACATCTATATAATTTAAAAGTAGACATATATATGGCGATAATTAGGGTTCAAAATGTGGCAGCTGATGATGTGTGTTAAGAGAAGTATTTATCGTTAGTAGCAAGTTAAGACATTTATGAATGGAAGGGAAATTTGATTTCACTGGGATGCTCGATCAACCATCATAAATGGGGGTTCAATTTTCAAAAGGAGCCGTAGCAATTGTTATCTTGATAAGCAAGGTACTACCTAATTCCCTAATTAGGAGTAAGAAAGTGAGAGACATTAAGCTAAGCCATTGGCCCTCTTCTCATTTCATCACTACTGGGTATAATTTATGAAAATAGAGCAAAAACAACACAAACCATGGCCAAACTTCGTTCGGAGGTGCCTTCTTCGAACCTCTGTTGTGACAAAGCTGTTGTCAAAGTTGTCACCGGAACCCTAATCTTTTTCCCGGCAATTTTATTAGGGGCTTTACTTGGCATTGGAATGGTCGGCGCGGTGAAGCGAAGGCAAAGAGAGGTGGTGAGGGAGAAAAGAGTGTGCGAGAGAGAGACAAAGCGCCGCATTTGCAGGAAAACCCGCATCTCAGTTCAGGGTCAGTTCGCATCCAATTAAAAAAGGCCACGTGCAGTTTGCAGTAGAGGTGGGTTGGGCCTCTAATGAGAGAAAGAGCAATTATTCAAACCTTGATTTTATTGGCTGAGTTTAAGTATAGAGGTGGGTTGGGCCTCTAATTAGAGAAAGACATAATATTTAAGAACAAGGCTCATTTATGACTTTACCCTCCTTGGTTTAACTTTTAAGTTCTAATTACAATAGGGGGTTTGATATGATGGTTAAAACTATTTTTATTATAGCATATGAGAGCTTTATACTATAGCAGTTTTTTTATTATTACTATAACATGTGAGAGTTTTACACTATTCATAACGGAGAAAGTGGGTCCGGATTAACCTGCTAAACACCCCTTAAAAACTTAAAGTTTTAACTTAAGCAACTCTTGCAAATAGATGCGTACCAGTAATCATGCAGTAAGAAAGGATCTGCGTTGTTCAGGGCGCCCCACAACCTAAGTGAAATCGAAAATAACATGAGACTTTTTAGTCCAATTTTGACACAATTTAAATAGAGTAGATATGTTATGGCAGAATTTTTTGTTTAAATGAAATGAAAAAAAAAATTCTAACTATATATGTACCTTTTAATTAATTTTGGATGACTATATATGTACAGAAAAACTGGGCATGACATGATTTCCCACGTCATCAAAGTTGCAGAAACATCATTAATGCTCCAAAGCAACATAAACAAAATCTTGATCACTTTCCGAGCCACAATGTCTAACAATATTTTCCTCATGAAGTTGAATATTCTTCTTTTTTCTCCTCCCTCTCCTTCTGCTTTTCTTTCTTCTTCTTCTTCTTCGAACAACATTGATCATCAATCAAAAGTTCTTCTTGATCTTCTTTCTCAATTTGAAATGATTGAACAAATTAATTAATTTGATCAATCATGTTCTTCTTCATGAGCACTCTTGATTTGAGAGAATAGAACAAACTTGATCAATCAAGTAGACGATCTTCTCTTTAACCCAAGCACTCTGTTCTCCCTCTAGATTGAAAAGAAAAAAAAAATAGATTGAGAATTCATGAATCTTCAGGCAATTACTAAAGCTTATATCAGAGTTCCTTCATCCTCAAGTCTGTAGATTGACTTTTCTCGCAAGAGAACATGGGCATCAAAAATAAAATATGTGCTAATTTATTTTTTTATGGTTTTTAGCTTTGTTAGTCCCTGAACTGGTAGCATTATGTCACTTTGGTCACTGAACTTTATTTTTTAGCAATTCTAGTCATTGACCATACAATGATGGTGAAATTCTTAGATTTAACAGAGCAAATCATGTTCATCGCATGATAATTTGAGATTTTGCAGAATTAATTACATTAAACACAAATATTCTCTTCATGGCTGTTAAAAGTCCTTGAAATTTTGGAACATATTTCACTTATGCAACTATTAGTATGCGATAGTGAAGCGATTGGTTTTGTTAAATTTCAGAAATTTGGTCAAGAATTTTACAATCACGAATCAAAACTGTCAAACAAACACAAAATTTAAAAAGTATTTTGTCAAAAAAAAAAGTTCACAAACCAAAATAATATAATGTTGATACTGCTAATAATTTTTTGGGTTGTTTACTTTTTTTATACCCTGTGTTTTTTTACACACTTTATTTTCGTTTTTTATCGCATCAAATGTATATCATCATATTAGATATAATACATAAATTTATACCTTTTTTTTCAATCAATCTTCAATTTTCACCTAAAAATTTTTGCAAATTCCCTCAAATAGAAAAATAAGAAAACTATAAAGTACCCTCAAATGGGTTTTTTATTTAAGCTTTATTTTTTTCTCTTTCATTTAAAGATAATCTAGTCATTTTAAAAGTTAAAATCAATTAATGACCAATGTAAGCTATAGATCTATGTTTCAACCCAAAAAATATATAAACTTATATATTAAATATAATGTAAAGGTGTGTAATCGATAAGATTTAAAAAACAAGGACATAGTTTTTCAATAAACCTAAAAGAGAGGGTATGGAAGATAAATGTCCTTTTTTTAAGTAGGCAATTAGAGAAAGACAAAACAAAAGACGCAACCGTAGTACATTAATAAATTAATTTGGAGTCTAGCTGTAATTAAATATTCTATATATATATATATATATATATATATATATATATATATGTGTGTGTGTGTGGGGTAGGTTGGCGATAACTGTTTGCCCGACGTGTTTGTCAACGTTTAGCTCCAACAAAATTTCTTCTTACAATTTTTCTTCTAATTTACACCCATTGTAAATTCTTATTAATTTGCAATATCAACATAATTTTTTCTAAAATTTCAATTACGCTCGTTTAACTTTTAAGCACATTTACATTTTAAATTTAAAATCTCTTAAAATACATCAAAAATCAATTATACTACTATAAAATTCATAACATTTTTAACTCTTAACTTGGAAAAAAAACACACACACACACTATTAGAAGCTTAATTCATTTGGAAGAGAAAAAAAAGGTAATTATTACAATTAATTCGTGAACTTTAAGCATTTCTGACACTTTATTTATACCTGAATTTTTAGCTTTAACAAATTACTCCTTGAAATAAAATGTTACATTATAATTTTATTTCAATATTCTGGTTTGATTTCAACCTTCTTAAAATATTCTCAATTCTACCACTACGTATATCAATATATAAATTTAAATTAATATAGTAATATATATATATATATATATTGGCCGAGTAGTTGGGGATAGCATACACTATAAGAAAAACTACATTTAAAGACATATTATTTACGACATGTAGTTTTTGAATGTCGTTGAAAAGTACATACAACGATATTTCTAACAAACATGTCGTTGATAATATTTGAAACAATAATTAACGACATCTATATAGATGTTGTATTAAAGGTCTCCTTTTAACGACAAGTAGGAGATGTCGTCAAAGCCTTAGAGATTCTACGATACCCCTTATAGACAGCATCTTGACTAATATCGTTTATAAAGGGTGTCATGAAATCTCCAAAGCTTTGACGATATCTCCTACTTGTCGTTAAATAATTTAATGACACTAAACTATTGTTGTTAAAAGGAGACCTTTAATACGATATCTATATAGATGTCGTTAATTATTGTTTCAAATGTCGTTAATAACATCTTTGTTGGAGATGTTGTATGTATTTTTCAACGACATTCAAAATTACATATCGTAAATAATATGTCGTTAAATATAGTTTTTCTTGTAGTGATATGAGAACCCTTGGCTAGATAACTTCAATTATTTTTCATCTCCAACTTGGGCATGGTTGTTGACACAAACCAATCGAGTCTTCTTTTAAAAGAGAGAGAGAGAGAAACTATATTAGTTCTTGTTCATGTTAGGGAGATTGAAATATATCTCTCATGAATTGTAAGATTGAAAGACATCTAAAAAAAAATATGAAGATACATGTTTTTGGGTGTATTTGACTCCAGCGAGCATGGAGCTCAAAATTGAGGCCGTGGCACTAGGAAAAGGATCAGCTCGTTTTGATATTGAACACCCAGCACCTTAGTGCCGTAGGAAACAACCACATTATAGTAGCAGAACAACGAGTACTGTGGCACTATTCCATGCTGATTCACTTTGAAAATATGTGTCTTTAGACATGTTTTGAATTGGTGAAATTATTGGTTATATACTTTGATACAAAATTGAACAACTATTAACAATGAACATATCTACTATAATAGTTGTATTGATTCGTAAATAGATACCTTTGCAATTGAAGAGGTACCTTTGCATAAAGGGTTGTATGATTTAAACTGGTTGCTTCCTATCTTGAAATGGCTCTTTGTATTTATATAAACTCCAGAAAAATTTATAGATTTTGTATCTTGTTTTTAACACAATCTTGTTGCTAGACATTGTGTCTAAGTGTTTGTTATATCTTAGGGGAAATTTGTCACAAAACTCTTTAGCAAAATTGAATAAATGAGGTGGTAAATAAAACCTTTAAGAAGAGTATTCATACATGCCTCAAACACTATCTTGTTTTTTAGAAATTCTTGGCCTCCACTCTCTAAACACTCAAACTCGCCAACAGTTCATAAATGAACAATATTAAGTCTTATTTATAAATGAATACAATACTTAAAAGCTTCAAAGTAATTCAATTTCCATCACTTTTGAATTTGAAGTAGCACATGAGTTGCTTGCAAAAAAAAGTGAAAAGCAATGAAATTATATATGCGAATAATATACATATATATATGGAAATTGTTGTAAATATCACTTTTTCAAAAATTATAGAAGAACATATCAGGTTTTGAAAATATTAATAGGAAATAACAATAAAAGGAAAAATTACTGGTAAAAAGTGAGCAAAAAAATTTTTACTGATAAATTTTCTTTTTACTGCTATTTACTACAAATATTTTCAAAACCTGATATTTACTTCAAAAAGTTTCTAAAATATGATGTTTTCCTCATTCTCCCAATAATATATATGGTTTTGGACTCATGAATTTCACAGACTAAGAATGTCTCAATCTGTAATCCAATCCAAAACTTTCGGCTTGAAATTTTCTCAATTTATTATCATTCAAAAACTCTTTCTAACCCAACCCAAAACCTGCAGATTGGACAGATTTTATAGATTCACAAATTTCGCGAACCCTCCTATATGTATATATGTGTGTATGCAAGGCTGGCAGCAAAGGTATCTCGCTCTTTACCTCCAACAAAATTTCTTTTTACAATTTTTCTTCTAATTTGCACGCTTTATAAATTTTTAATTGCTACATGAAATAATTTATATAAAATTTTAATCACATTCCAAGTTTATCTTTTTAGCATATTTATATTTCAAGGATAAAATCTCATAAAATTTATAAGTTCATAATTTTTTGAGCTCTTATCTTAAGAAGATTATATTAGATGATTACTTAATTTGGAAGGGACAAAAAGTGATTAACATTATTAAACTGCTGAAAAGCTACAACCTTCTAGAAACTATTTTTGGCTTTATAAGAATAAAATTAAACCAAATAAAAGCTACAACTTGACTTCTTCTACCGATAAAAAACAAAAGTAAAGCAGACCGACTTTTAATGACAGTTTGCTTGTGCATATAGAACTAAAGTAGTGGACAGGGTAAGGAGGGGTAAAATGTTAGTGTTACATGCAATAAATAAGGTGTTTGGTATAGTGGTTAAAATTATTAGTTAGAATTGTAAACACTGTAACATATGAGAGTTTTATATTATAACAACTTTTTTTCTTTTTACTGTAGCATATAAAAACTTTATACTGTTCTTAACTTAAAAGTTAGTTAGAAGCAACTTTACCAAGAGCATTAGTGACAAATTAATGCTCTAGATGGACGAACGTGGTCAATAGTATGACTAGTTTTTTAAAATGCAACTTGTGTTTGCGTACACTCTTAAAAAGAGCCGTCTGTTGTGAGTGTTTAGAAATGTTGTTAAAACTATAAGTTAAAACTGAAATATTAAGAATTTTATACTGTAATACATTTTTATTTTGTAAAAATTTTATATTATAACAGTTAAAATTAAGTTACCAAACACATTCTAAAGTGTACTGTATACTCATGCGAGAATTTCTATATGCGTGTGTATTTAAAAAAAGAATTTTAGTATATTTGTAGAATTTATATGGATTTAATTTCTGTAACGTTCCACTTTAAACCGAAGTTCTTGTACGTACGTGATCACGTCATATTAATCTTAGAAAACGAAGGAGTCGAAATTGATGTCCTTTTCTTTAAGATTATTGTTTTACTGGTTTGGGCCTCAAAGAAAAGGTAATTTTCATAAAAGTCATCGTTTAAAACTTAAAACATATTTGTCAGTAGTAGTGCGGCATAAAATTTATAATTCTGGCATAAAGACATAAAATTTTTAAAAGTGTGGTATAATATATAATTTTCTCCCCAAAGTTAGCCTGATTCATAAGGGACTCTTTGAAATAACAGCCCAAACAATTAGAACAAAAAAAAAAAAAAACAGAAATACACCTTCAGCTCTCTAGATCTAATCTTAAATATTGTTTAAAGGATTTGATTGTATCAATCTCTCAATAGAGCTCAAAAATACAAACAGAATATATATTTCCAAACGTAGAACGCTTATGAGAAAAAAAAAAAAAAAAAAGTAGATCATTTATTTACGAAGACCATATATATTAAAAAAACAGTGTATTATTTTAGAGAACTAAAAGAAAAAAAAATGCTTAAATAGAGACACATTTGAGAATTAAAATAGGGCAAGTCAGAAACAAAAGATTAATAAGGTACATATTAAAAAAATAATAGGAATAAATTAGAGGGAAAATTTTGTTAATGATGGGAGTATATATAAAATTTTGTCAATAAGAGTGGGGCATACATGAAAAGTTTTAAAACTATGAGCAAAAGCATAAATTACCAAAAATCCAGGAGGCCCAGGCTTCCTTCTCCCTTGCCTATTACCTACTGTAACCATTCATCTTTTAATTGTAGTATATAATATAATATGGCATCTAAAAAAAAAGTATAATATGGCATCTCAAAGTTCTGAATTACTCTGCATTTGATGGATTTAAAAAATCTGAAAACTTTGAAAACCCCACTCAACCCGCTTGATGTGTAATTAAATGACATATAGCTACTTTTATATATTCTTGCAAAGATCTTTATACCTAAACATACAGTACCGCCACTTGTATTGTATCGTATGAGGAGATGGCCTACTTTTGTTGATTTTGTCTTGCCATTGTATATAGCTTCCCAATCGGTATATATTTAAAAAAAAATTCCCTCCAATTAAAAATACTATTTTATAAATAAATGAGTAATTAATATTGTTTTTTTTTTCTTTACCCTGGTTTATCTTTAGGTTTTAATTACAACATGCATTAACTTAAAGTTTTAACTTTAGTTATCATGCAGTAAGAGAGTATTCTTCACTGTTCACGTGCTTTTGAAGTGCCCCACAACCTAAGTTACATCGCAAAGAAAAAGAGACTTTTTAGTCCAATTATGACGTAAACTCTTCAAATAAAACAGATGTATTATATATGGCAGAATTTTTTTCTGTTCAAATGAAATGAAATAAATAAATAAAAACAAAATGTCCGAATGTGTACGGTGTACTTTATCAGACCACCAACCCCATGAATTTGGGATAAAAGCGAAAATGGCACAACATGATTTCCCATAACACTAATAGTCTTCAGTGATGCTGTCGTAGAGTAGCAAGGATTGACGTCGTTTCTTTAATGACAAGTCACCTTGTGGAGAAAATAACACAACATGATTGTAGGAATGCATGATCAACGCTCCAGAGCAACGTAAACAATCTGACAATATCTTCTTCATGAATTTTTTTTTCTTCTACTTCCTCCTCGGACAAAATTGACCAATCGAGCTCTTCTCGATCTTCTATCTCGATTTAAAATGATCAAACAATTTAACTGATTACCCGTGTTTTTCTTTATGAGTACTCTTGATTCAACGAAAACTACACTATCTTCTTTTTTAACCAGATGTATACTCATTTCTCTTCCTGATCTTTTGATGAATTCATGAAATATTTAAGTAATTGGTAAAGCTTCTAGCAGAGTAAAACTTGTATACAAAGAAACTACTTTCTGCTCTTGATCCTTTTTATTCTAGATTGACTTTTTTCTCTAGAGAACATGGACGTCAAAGATTAAAAGGTGCAATTTTATTTTATTTTCTTTTGAGGACGTTATTAGCTTTGTTAATCCTTGACCTATCAGAATTGTGTAACTTTGGACACTGAACATTATTATTTGACATTTTTTTGTCCTTGACCATTAAATTGATTGTGAATTTCTTTAATTTTCAAAGATAATCATAAATTATTCCACGATAACTCAATTTTACAGAATTGATTTTTTTTTTTACGTATTTCCTATTTATTTTTCAATTGAACAAGTTTTTCATGCTTCTTACTAAAATTATCAATACTTGTCTAAACATAAATTCATTTCGGATTTTCTGTCCATATTAAACACTTTAACTACATATTCAAAAGATAGTTTGGATTGTTTTGTTCAAATTAAAAATATTTAAATTAACACAATTCGAATTGACAAACCAAACAAGGAATTAATTTATTTGAAGAAAAACAAAAAAGTTATTGGTACTGTTAGCACTATAAACAAAAAAAAGTTATTAATTCACAAGAGTTGCATATGCCCATCACTACTGCAGGGTGACAGGAGAATTTTTAGGGTTAGGGTTGGGAAAATTTTCGACACCAAGATAAACCCCACAGCAATTATAAGGAACTTTAGTGGTACCGTGTAGTGACCCTAGATCTTTTCTAGCATCATCATGATCTGGAAAGTTTCATTTGCTCATCTGTAGGCCTCAGAACTTCATAACTGAAAAAGGAAGGAGAAAGGAGACTTGAGGTTACGTCCTTATAGTGTTTAAAATTCTAAATAAGTTCAAAGGTGCTACACAACGTTGGATTCTAAGAGCGCGAAAATAAAAAGAACGATCGAACTGCTAGAACGATTGAACACCTTAGAGTTTATTTGCCAAATCAGTAAAGAAAATGTTATGTTAAATTATGTTATATAATATCATGAAAGTTTACACAAAAAATTTTTAATTCATTCTGATTCGTTGAATATTTTTTCTCACTAAAATTAATACTCGTGATAGGATAATTTTTCATTCCCTATCAAAGAATTCTAAATACGTAAATAAGAATTTACGGATAAAATTAGAAAGTGCACTTGCCTTTCACAAAAGCTTTATTTTTAAACCTCCACACCAAGGAATGGATAAATAAATATGCTTTTTCAAAAGCGAGATAAAAAGATTAGCAACTGGACTCTTTGAAGCACTCATGATATAGGACAACTAACTAACTTATTTTACAATTTATATATCTTTGTCTATATGTATGCGTTTATGATATATATATATATATATAACATATATGTGTATATATACATATGGGGGAGCACTTGCATCCATCCGGATAGAAATTCCCTCTAAATCATTTTAGCCCTTTAGATTCATTTTGACGGATTCATAGTCAATTTTATTAAGAGAATAAAAACTGGCCCAAAAAAATAAATAAATGAAAACAACTTGAATGAGTAATTTACTGTTAAAAAAATTAGACGAAATAATAGAAATGGTTTAGAAAATTTTAATAGAGATAGTTCTTTTTCTTTTAAGTAAACAAACGGAAAAGACAAAATAAATGACGCATCTGCAGTACATTAACAAATTCATTAGGACTAGCTGCAATTAACATATATGTTTGTCCCTATGCGAGCATACGCATTTATGATGTGTGTGTATATATATATATATATATATATATAGGGATCTATCCAGATGGAAGTTCCCTCCAAATCTTTTTAGCATTTTAGATTTATTTTGAGGGATCAATCCAAGGGAAAGAAGAATAACATGTGACGTGTATTTGGCCTCAACCGCTTAACCCATTGGTTTTAATTAAAAAAAAAACAATGCCCTGAGCTTCATTTTTTTAAATTGATGGCCTGCATGAGGATGTAATCTTACGTGACGCGTACACATGAAGGACAAAAACATGTACAAGAAGCGGCGGCTAAGATCGTGTCTGAGATGAATCACATAGGTGTTGGAATTTTGGACACGTGTCCCACAAAGATTAGGTCACTAAAGTAAGCTCAGGTGAAATAGGTGTAAAGGATTAGATAACAGGAGAATATATAGGGCCCACGAATGACTTTTGCACGTGGAGACCGTCGAGTTGGTGTGGCCTTTACACCTACGAAATGAGCTGCGTGGGGAAGACGTGCATAGGGGCTGGGGAGTTGTGTTTAACGCGTCTCGAATTGTATTTTTGCGAGAAAAGAGGAGATACGTTTGATGAAATTTGTATTGTTAAACCCAAATTTGTTTCTTTACCGTTTTGCACCATTTTTGCGTTGTTTTTTAATTTTAACGTACATAATTAATTACTGAACAATCTTAATATTTTAAAAATTATAAAAATAAATATTTTGAAGCTGAAATAATTTTGAACATAGGAAACTTGCTAAAAATACATATTTAAGATTTTTTTATTTTTTCCTTTTTCTTCTTTATTGCCTTTCTTAAAATCATTATTTGTCAAATGTTTTTTTTCCAGCTTAATCTTTTTATAATATTTTATCAAAAAAATCTTTGTATAATGTACTTCTGCGAAATAATTTTTCTTTACATTCCCTTATTCCTATTAAAATAATTTTGTTCATACATGTCTATCTTAATATCTTTGGATTTCTTTGGTTTTTTTTGCTAAGAACTCTTGTACTTTTAAATTTTTCTTTCTTGTTCTTATTAAAACATTTTTTCAAATCCGTCTATACTTAACATTTCTTTCAAACAGGTGCAGTATTGCAAAAGATACGAGCACAATAGGCAAACGTGGCCTCAAAAAGTTCAAAAGGGTAAAAGTGTTAAACATTGCGTCAAGCCCATTAATTCAAAGGTCTCAACCCAACACGATAGCAAGCCAATTTGAAACACTAAATACATCGGGACACAACAACCAAATGAATGAAGATAAAAACGTTTACCTGCCTTTTATTCATTCCACGGTAAACGATCGCTTCGACAAATACTGCCACCATGACTACTCTTCCTACTTTCAACTCAACAACGAATTTTGAATAGACTTATTGTTCATCTTATTAGCTTCTTCAATTTATCTTATGTCATCCACTAAACAAAAAAAAAAAACTTGTAACTTAGGAGAAAGAAAATCCTGCAAATTTTATAACAAAAAAAAAACCTTGCTTCATCTTTTCAATTTGTGTAATATACTAAATTATTATCATCATTGTTCTCTAATATTAAATAACAACAATCTTGTGACACCCGTTATTCTCCTAACGGGTATTGAGGTAATTAAATTAATTTTTAATGTATAAAAAAAAATTGCTTCATTTAAATTTATTTTATAATATTTATTTTTATCTATTTTTAAGTTTTCTAAAATTCTCCTATATTTATTTAGTATGATTACTAAAAAGCCTTAGAACTTCTAATAAATCTCAAAAATGTCATATTGGCATTATGTGTGTTAAAGTCTTTAGATGAGACATAAGGATATCTTTTCCAACTACTCTTGAACCTCATTTTCTTTATTTCCTCCGTGACATGCTTCAACATGTCTCCTCTATAATTGTTTCTATCACTTCTTTTCAAAGACTTCATCTTTTCTTCCTTTCTCTTCCACGGTTCCCACACTCTTCTTCTCATTTCTTTGCTAAAGCAAAATACTTAGAGAACTTCTTCAAGGCAGCCATAAAAATCAGCCACCATCACCTCCATTTGAGCAAGAATTTCAGTCATACCGAACTAAAGGAACCTGTTTTGAAGCCATTTCAAGCTTCCAACTAACCATAATCCGAGGTTAGAATCTTTTGAACAAATTTAGTCTTTCATTTATAAATTTTCTTTTATACTAAAGGATTATTCAAATTTGCGTTCTTAAACCTAAGTATATGTTTGTTGCTATTTTGGAGCATATGTATGAAGTCTAAGTGTATATGCCCTAGACAGAAAATTTATATTGTTAAACTTTGTAATACCTCTATGGGCAGTGGTTATTTCTTGAAATTCTAAGATTAAATTAAAATAAATTTTATGAATGTAGTTGTATGTTGTGCTTTAGTTTTAATTGTCCTTATGCACGCCTTAGGATCAAGGGAGTATGGAGCTAACGTTAACTGATTCCAGGATTAAGAGACTGTTGATAAGCTTAAAAGGTAGGGATTCTATTACTCATCTTTTGTGAGGTTTTTATAGAATTAAAATTGATTGTTTTGCCGCAATATATATATATCTATGTTGAACTGATATTATATGATTATCACATATGAAACTATGACATGGACTCGTCTTATATTGTACGGCGAGGAACATAATGAATTGACACATGTTATAAATTGAGAAGCATGGTTAGGAAAACTAACTCTATTGATAATGATTCAATATAGAGAAATTGTGAGACATGAAGAGGGCGACGGTTACGTCCTTGGGCATGAATACCCTAAAAGGTAAAATAGGGGGAAGGCAATGACGCTTCCTTGGGTTGAAAGTCCCAGAACATACTATACAGGAATCGACTTGGTGAGGACTCGGGGCTTGATGTCCCCTCACCGGAACACCCTTGGAATGTTTATAGGGTGATCAAGTGCGCCCATTTGGGTTTCGATGAGTTGAGTGATACTCAATTTAACATGGATACCTAGGAACAATGATGATTGGTAATATTTGTATAAATGTGTAATTATGACACTTGGTAATGATTAACTACGGTATCCATAAGATGTGATCATAATAAACCTCATAATCTGGAATATGATGTGACTTACTAACCATGCAGATTTTAATGTGGTAATGATAAAAACCTAAAGGTGAGTAATGGCTTTCTCTACTGAGCATAGTGTTGCTCATACCCTTATGTTTATATCTTTTCAGGACTCACTAAGTGTGAGGTGGCTACGAGAAATATAGTTGAGGAAGTGATGTAGCTATATTACATTGGGACTGCTTCAATTGTTGAGAATGTTCTTCATGATAATGTAAGCATCAATTGTTACTTTCTGTGACTGTATTACAATGTGTTGAGGGTTAAAATGATGATGACAACAGTTTATATTATTAAATTTAAGGTGCTACATTAAAACTGTGGTTTATTTATCGTTTATATTTTTATTTTTGAGTTGAGAGTTTTCATTTAAGTCCCGGGTAAATTTTATTTTTAAGGTTTTACTTTTATTATTTATTTTTATTTTATCTCATTAAAAACTGTTAACCCCCATATAGGGGCGTTACAGAATTTTTGGTATCAGAGCCTAGGTTCGGTTAACCTAGGGAGTGTAGCACCACTTTAAAAAATATATTTTTGAGATGGTTTTGAAGCTGAATTTTTATTGTCATCATCAAAATGAACCTTCACATTGATTTATACAGTCTAGAAGGATGTAACATGGAAAGGCCATAGAATGAAAATATCAATAGTTATATGAGTACAATAATTATATAGAAGGAAAGTATTAATAGTTATAAGGGAATGATAATTATATGGAATGAGTTTATAAGTAGAATGCTTATGAGAGATTCGTATAATATTTGGATCTATAAGCATATCTAATTCGTATAAACGATGAGAAATTCGTATAGATACGAGGATTTAAAAGCCTTTTGTCTCGTGAAAAACAATAAAAAATATAAGGCTTGATTTATTGATTTTAAAGTTTGACATAGATATGCCAAATTTTTCGTAATTGATTCAAACCTAAGTAATGATTATGTGTGGATTCGATGGAGCACATAAATGTCAATGTCTTTTCTTAAAAGTTCTATATATTTGAGGAATATGATATAAGTTGGGAATCATGGTTATTGA